>CABHPP010105256.1:1283-16491 GCA_902168425.1 Peromyscus attwateri
GTGTGTGTGTGTGTGTGTGTGTGTGTGTGTGTGTGTGAGAGAGAGAGAGAGAGAGAGAGAGAGAGAGGGAGAGAGGGAGGGCTCTCTGAATAATTCTAATGAGCTAGTTGATGGACCAACAACTAATTTGAATTTGATCATTTCACTCAAAGTTTACAGCCTATTGAACAAATAGAGTACATGATGATTTAGCCATCATTGATGAACTACTTGATTTTTCTGAGGCTTTTTTTTTTCCCTTTTTTTTTTTTTTTTGAATTCTTGGCTTTTTATTGTAAAAACTGCTGAATCTTTGGGATGCAATTGAAGGCATATATAAGAAACAAAATACAAAAGGGAGTTTATTTTTTAATATCTTTTAATATTTCTTTCTTTGGTAACCATGATTTTTCCCTTTAAAAATGCACTGCCATGTATGTGCTCACAAGTACACAGATAAATAAATGAAATAAATGAAAACCCAATGCTTTGCCAGCAGGGCATGGTGACAGGCCTGCAGTCCCTGCATTTGGGAAGCAGAAGAGTCAGAAATTCAAAGTCATCCTCTGCTACTCAGTGAGTTGTAGGCCATCATGGACTATATGAAACCCTGTGTCAAAACACCAAACTGAAACTGTACTGTACTAAACCAAACAACCACCGAAGTGCAGAAATCTTTGCCTGCCTGCACATTTGTAGGGTGACCTTTGCTTTCATAGTGATAACTAGACTGGGCTTGGTGTTAGAAATGGGGGGTAATAGCAGATGTCATTTGACTCTAGTAACTGTGGAGAGATGAATGAACCAAACTTCATTGACCTTTTATTGTGGCCTTATGCTCACATGAAGTGACAAGGACACACTACCATTTATAAAGGCGTTTCTGAATGCTGAATATTGTTATATTACACATCTTCATTTAAAACATTTAAATAGACTTTATTTTATGGCATTATTTGGCCGATAACATTTTATAACAATTTCAGTGAAATTTAAAAGAGGTAAATGGTTCAGATTTGCTATGGCATAGGGTTTTCTTTCAGTGAGTACCATTTTTATCCAACTTGTGTGTGTTTCTGTATTTGCAAACAGCTTTTCTGTGTACGTAGTTGTTAACTGGTTGCGAGTGAGTGTCTGGGGATTTTGGTTCCCAGGAGGTTTTGAGCCATTAGACCTTAGGGAGTGGGGTTGTGTTAGGCAGCTACCATTCTTCAAGTGATGCTAGCCCCATTGGAAAATGGTTTAAAAATAGAAGTTAGGTTGTAGTTAGGTTGCTGAAAATTCATGTTTAAAGTTTTCAAAAGTGAGTGTAAGGGTAAGACTAAAAACAAGTTATTAAAAGAAAAAAATATAGATTTTACTGCAAAAGCTTTCTGTGCGGTGGTGGTGGTGGTGGTGGTAGCACACACATTTAATCCCAGCACTTGGGAGGCAGAGGCAGGCAGATCTCTGAGATTGAGGCCAGCCTGGTCTACAGAGTGAGTTCCAGGACAGCCAGGGTTACACAGAGAAACCCTGTCTGGGGGAAAAAAAAAAGTGGACCAGAAGTGATGGCATAGACCTATTCTACGTAGGTTCTGTTTGGTACTGAAGAGGAACAATAAACAAGGTCTCTAACCTTGAGCTCACAGCTTAAAACAGACAGGAGACGTTCAACAAATAATTAGAATTGCCATATAAGAATAGAATATGACTGGGCAGTGGTGGCACACACCTTTAATCTCAGCACTTGGGAGGCAGAGGCAGGTGGATCTCTGAATTAGAGGCCAGCCTGGTCTACAGAGTGAGATCCAGGACAGTCAGGGCTGTTACACAGAGAAACCCTGTCTCAAAAAACAAAACAAAATTTCTTTTTATAAAGGTTTCGTTTATTTCTTTTTGTATGATTGTGGGCATGACATGGTGCATGTCTGGAGGTCAGATGACTTTTTTAAGTTTGTTTACTTGTTCCATTTTGGGCTTTTTGTTTGTTTTTAAATGTATTTATTTGATTTTACATGAATGAGTGTTTTGCTTGCGTATAGGTATGTGTACCATTTGGCTGGTGCCTATGGAGGACAGAAAAGGGGGTGTCAGATTCCCTGGAACTGAAGTTACAGATGGTTGTGAGCCACTTTGTGAGTTCTGGGAACTGAACCCCTTGTCCTCCATCAAGAGTAGCAAAATAGCAAGTGCTTTTAACTGCCCAGCCATCTCTCCAGTCCTTTCTGCCTTGTTTCTGAGGGGGCGGAGGGTCTCTTGTTATTTCTGCTGCTGCACTGCACATTGATTCTCTTCTGTCTGCTTCCATTCCACTGCAGGAACACCAGGATTACAGGTTACCCTCCCCCTTTGACGAGTTCTTCAAAACAAATTTTGTTTTGTTTTTTCAAGACAGGGTTTCTCTCTGTAATAGTCTTGGCTGTCCTGGAACTTGCTTTGTAGACGAGGCTGGCCTTGAACCTCATGGAGATCCACCTGCCTTTGCCTCCCAAGTCTGGGACTAAAGGCATTCATCACTACTGCCTGGCTTAAAATAAAATTTTTTTAAGAATTTTATCATGTATTTTGCCTGTATGTGCATGCATGGGCTGTGCCAGGTACCCTTAGGGGTCAGAGAGGGGTGTTATATCCCTCAGAACTAGTTATAGACAGTTGTGAGTTGCCATGTGGGTACTGGGAATTGAAGCTGGGTCCTCTGGAAGAATAGCCAGTGCTCTAAACATCTGAGCCATCTCTCCAGTTCATGAGTCTTTTTTTTTTTTTTTTAAACCAACTAAGCCAGTTTTGTCAGCCCACTGCAAAAGTTTTAACAAGGGTCATTAAAAACACCTTTAAATATCACTCATCCCAAATCCCAATTCTTCCCACAAAGCAGATAGATACTCTTTGAGTACTCTATCTATGCCAAATCGGTTTAGTAGTAAACCTCTTCCTATACTAAGCAAAGCATTAAAAAAGGAACCAGCGCATGCAGTACTGTACATGACATCAGAAATGCCGCTCCCTGCACTGTACGCCTTTTCTAATAACTGGAAGTACCTGAGGATTTGTATACAGTTATTCTTCTAGTCTGTTTGTGTGTGTGTGTGTGTGTGTGTGTGTGTGTGTGTGTGTGTGTGTGTGTGTGAGACAGTGTGTGACAAGGTTTCGCTATGTAGCTTTGGAGCCTGTCCTGGAGTCTGTCCTGGAACTCACTCTGTAGACGAGGCTGGCCTCAAACTCACAGAGATCCACCTGCCTGTTTCCCCAAGTGCTGGGATTAAAGGCGTGTGCCACCACTGCCCAGCTCTAGTCTGTTTTTTATTCAAAAGGATGTTATAGAAACTGTATTCAGGCTAAGCCTGGGGGCATTGCTCTGCAATCCCAGCACTGGATTGGGGAGGCAAGAGAATTGTGAATTCAAGACCAACCATAGGCTATGTAGTGTGATCCTGTCCTAGCAAACAATTACCCAACAACCCAGGGGGAAAGGAATGAGGCTCTATCCATGGTCATATACATTTAGGCCTTAAGCCAAGTTTATTCCTATTTTAACATAAAGTATCTGTATATGAAAGGAATATTATTTCTATGTTAGCAGGTTCACAACAGATGTTGTTAGTTGTGCTGAAGTTCTTCTCAATTGGCAAGAAGCTTTGACCAGACTCCTGGATGAAGGGCTCCTTTCCCTTCTCATTTCCACAATTTCCCTGTGTTTTTATTTTGCCTTAATGAGATCTAACAGTTGTATTTACAGCCATAAAAATGCAATGGAATATGTTATTGTTAAAAATTACCAAATTGGATGTGAAAATTAGTTATATTTTAAGAGATATAAAATAAAAATATGTAAATGAAAAGTCAAGACATTATAGAAGGAATAAAGATATTTAGTAATTATAATTCAACCAAAATAAATTCAGGTTCAGAGACTGGGTGTGATGTCGAATGCCTTTAATCCTAGCACTCAGGAGGCAGAGGCAGGTGGATTTCTGTGAGTTGAAGGCCAGCCTGGTCTACAGTGTGAGTTCCAGGACAGCCAGAGCTACATAATAGAGAGACTGTTGAAAAAAAGCAAGAACAAAAAAACCCACAAAACAAAATAAACACAAGTTCAATACAATATCAAATTAACTGAATAAAGATAAAATGCATTTAAAAAGACCACCACAAAAAATCTCAAACTTTATTAAGCTCTCTTTGTCTTTAGGTGATCTTTCAGGATTTTTATTTATTTGTTTGTTTGTTTATTTATTTTTGTTTTTTGAGACATGGTTTCTCTGTGTAGCTTTGGCTATCCAGGAACTTGATCTGTAAACCAGGCTGTCACAGATCCACCTACCTCTGCCTCCCGAGTGCCAGGATCAAAGGCGAGCGCCACCACCTCCCAGCAGGACTTTTTTTTTTTTAAATTTATTTTTATTTATTTTTTAAATTACATTCATGATATTCATTAATTACACTCATGATATTAATCACATTTGTGGTATTCATAGATTACATTCGCAGTATTCATTCAATTTTATATATATATATATATATTTAATTTTAAATGCCGAATGTCATTTATTGAAGGGGGGAGGAGGTCTTAAATACAGGCTTACAGCACAATGGGAGGACCCCAGAGGGCAGAAGTTCCCTACTGATATTTTACAATTTTGCTTCTAATCTGTTAACGCCCATTATTCAGGATACACAGACAAGGAACTTCTCTTAAGCATTCAGGAGGGTGGAACCTGGCAGGGAATTAGCACAGGGAGGATATCAAGGTCAAGGTGCGCAAGCAAGGCAGCAGTTACCCAAAACAGGGGCCAGGACCCTACAGGTCCCCCTTTTATTGAAAAATGAGCTTCTGACTTGGGTTGCGTGGGACGTCAGCAGGTCACCTTACCCGTCATGGAGATGCCTGCCCAGGCCACACAGGTGCTCTGTCTTAGGTTGGTGAGTGCCCCCCAGACATTACCCGTCTCTGAATACTCATTTTCATACAGGCTCAATCGTGTGTGAGCTGCATAGTTAATTGCTGCCAAAGATCTCAAAGTGGCACTGGGCTTGCAATCTGTGTGTTCGATACAGAAAAGACCAACAGGTCCTATCTCACCCATAGCCAGTAGGCTAAAGGCAACTGAGCCATTCCCTTCCTTAACGAGCCATACTGTACGTTGGTTTCCTTGTAAGATAGTATCCCAAAAGCAACTGGAACTTGAGTTTATAAATTTATAATTTTCAAAGCCAATCGAGATGTACATAACTACTGAATTAAATTTATCATGCCCAATAGAATGAAAGATTAACTAACTGTGGTAGCTACTTTTGTTGCCAGGGTCTCCATTGTGCTAGCTGTAGTAAGCAATTATGAAATGGTAATCCCAGAAAGAGTAGCAGTGGTGGGCGCCATTGCTATAACAGCAACAGCGGCAGCAGCAATGTCAAATTCTCTTCTGGATTGTGTGGACATCCACTGGCATGGATACAACTCCAGTAACACGTACCGCCAAGGCCCATTTTTCTTGATCCCAGCACGACTTTAGCTGGCAGCTCTTCTGGAGAATCCAATCTCATGGTTACAGTTCTTAGGCTTACATAATGCTTGCCAAAGCTGGCGATATTGGGCTCTCAATCTCCATTGGCATCAGAAGGGTAGATTTTTTTCATGAAGACCCATTAGGTCTCTGTCATGTTGGGCTTCAGCAGCAGCCACAGGGCACGTTCAGTGTTCAGGAATCCAAAGAGGAACCTCATTGTCCTGAGGAAAGACATAAACAGAACCCCGGGGCCACACCAACACTAGATCGGTCTCCTCCACGTGCTAGTAGAAAGATCCTTCCATCGCTCCAGGGGGTGATTTGCAACAGGAGCTCTCCAGTGCTTATCTGCATTGGATATTCCAGCAGAATCCACTGGTAAACTCCAGCAGAATCCACCGATAAAAAATTTAAAATATATAAAACAAGGGGAAGAATAGAATGTGGAGAGGAATGATGAGTCCCTAGTTCTCTCTTTTTTTGCTTTAGTAAAATGTTTGTTTGTTTGTTTAATATTTCAAATTTTTCTTTTATTTTTATTTATTTTTTATTGTTTAAAATTAATTAATTTATTTTTCTATTATCAGCTTGATAGAGTATGTATTCTTATCTTAATAGTAAGATGTTTCATTGAGGATTGCTCAGTGATTGAGTAAAACAGAAATTTATTATAAGCCATAGTCGTCCTAGGGACCTCCATGCTATATATATAGCCTCCATGGTTCTGTGGGTTGTAGTCTGATTGTTCTTTATTTTATATCTAGAATCCACTTATGAGTGAGTACATACCATGATTGTCTTTCTGGGTTTGGGTTACCTCACTCAGGATGATATTTTCTAGTTCATCCATTTGCCTGCAAATTTCATGCTTTCATTGTTTTTCTCCCAGCAGGACTTTTTTTTTTAAAGATTTATTATGTATACAGTGTTCTGCTTGCATGTATCCCTTCAGGCCAGAAGAGGGCACCAGACCTCATTACAGATGGTTGTGAGCCACCATGTGGTTGCTGGGAATTGAACTCAGGACCTCTGGAAGAACAGCCAGTGCTCTTAACCTCTGAGCCATCTCTTCAGCCCTGCAGCAGGACTTTTTTAAAAGCAAAAATTTTAGTCTATTTTCTGTTGAAGATACTTGCTTTTAATTATATATGTATGTATGTATGTCTCTGTGTGTGTGTTATGTGCACATGAATGCAGTGCCTGAGGAGGCCAGAGTGTTCGGTTTCCTGTAGCTGGAGTTACAGGTGAATGTGAGCCACCACACATAAGTGCTTGGACCTGTACTCATTCTTAACCAGTGAGCCATCTTTCCAGCCTCTAGTCCATATTCTGTCAAATGATGTGAAATACTTCTTGAACTTTGTAGATTGTTAGATAACTTCAGTGAGCCAAATGCTTTGCAGGGAACCGCATTTCTGACATGTACAGTACTATGTGCAATAGTTCCTTTTTTTATTTTTTGGTTTTTAGAGACAGGGTTTCTTTGTGTAGCTTTGGAGCCTGTCCTGGAACTCACTTTGTAGACCAGGCTGGCCTTGAACTCACAGAGATTTTGTCTGGGATTAAAGGTGTGTGCACCACCGCCTGGCTTTAGTTCCTTTTTAATGCTTTGCTTAGTATAGGAAGAAGTTAATTACTGAACTGATTTGGGGTAGATAGAGTAGTTAAAGAGTATCTGCTTTGTGGGGAGGATTGCATTTGCTGATGAGATAATAGTGTCTTTTTTAAGATTTATTTTTAGTATCTTAAATTGTGTGTGTGTGTGTGTGTGTGTGCATGTGTGTGCATGTGTGTGCATGTGAGTATGTGCACATGCATGAGTGCTTGCCCTCAGAGTCCAGAGGCTCTGATTTTTCTTGGAGCTGGAATTACAGGCAGTTGTGAGCTGCCCAGTGTAGGTGCTGGGAAATGAATTCAGGTCCTCTGGAAAAGCTATCTTAACCACTGAACCATCTTTACAGTTCTTAGAGAGGGTCTTAGAGGAAAGATGGAATGTGGTTTGTTAGTAGTTGTATTAGTATTTCCTAAAGGAACAGAACTGATAAGCATGCAAAAAAATGTATGTGTGTGTATATATATATATATATATATATATGACATATATCATATGTAAAAATACATTTTAATATATATTGATAGTAACAAATCTTTCATATATGAGAGAGATTTATTAGAGTTGCTTACAGGCTATGATCCAGGTATTCTCCCCCAACTGATAGTTCAAGAATCTGATAGTTTTTCAGTCGACGAGACTGGATATCTCAACAGTTTCAGTCTGGTGCTGGATGGAGTCCCAGAGGATTCCGTAGAGTTGATGGTTTTCAGTGTGTGTTGGAATCCCAAAGAAGTAGGTTCTAATACCATCAAAAAAATACTTCAGCAGCAAGATAGATGTCCTCTTGCCTGCATAGGCATACTCATGTAAGTATCACTCCATAAAACATGAACACACAGGCGCACACACAAATCTCTCTTGTTAAAAATAATGTATAGCAGTTTGCAGACATAATTTCGAGATGCCATTTGGTTGGTTTTTACTTGTGTCTTTGTAAAATAACCTTGGAATGATTAGATGATAACCATACAGATCCACTTAACATATCCCTGTCTAGATCATAAAAATAATTAAGATGCATTAAAACTTTCATAACTTTATGCATATGTTTTGTGCCTGAGTGTATGTATACACACCATGTACATGTTAAGAGCCCTCAGAGGGCAGAAGAGGGCACTGGATTCCCTAGACGTATAGTTACAGGCAGGTCCGAGCTGCCATGTGGCTGCTGGTAACCAAGCTTAGCTCCTCTGCAAGAGCAGCAAGTGCTTTTAATTGCTGACCCATCTCTCCAATCCCAAGTGCATTTTGATTGTTCTTTAAATTAAAAAAAATTTAGAGGTAAAATATGACTGGAATTCTATAATTTTAACCATTCTAAAAGTATAAATCAGTGCTATCTTAAATATGTTCATAATTTTATGCAACTCTTGCCTCCGTCTACCTCTTCATCTTTTTTTTTTTTTTTTTGGTTTTTTGAGACAGGGTTTCTCTGTGTAGCTTTGCACCTTTCCTGGAACTCGCTTGGGAGACCAGGCTGGCCTGGAACTCACAGAGATCCGCCTGGCTCTGCCTCCCGAGTGCTGGGATTAAAGGCGTGCGCCACCACCGCCCGGCTGTCTTCATCTCTTAAAAGTGAACTAAAAGTGGAGTGATAACTAGTCAATAGTGACTCCATTTCCTTCTCCTCTCAGCTGTGGTACCACCCACTGTACTTTCTGCCTGCAATTTTGACTATAGGTACCTCTTCTAATCAGAATCGTAAGTATTTGTCCTTTTGTGATTAGTATATTTCATTTATAGTATTCTCAAGGTTTATCCATGGTGTAATGTATCAGGATTTTCTTTTGAGGAAGTGAAATTTTAAAAACACTTTCACGGCAGGAATGTAAATAGAGGTCTCTGCATCTTGTGCACCAGGACTTGTTTACCTCTCTTAGGAACACTCTGGAGGTGCCTAGCAGAGCAGAGAGAACCAACTGTGTTTTCTTTAGAAGCAGTTGAGACATATTGAGTTGTGACATCAAGGAGTAGATGGAATTTGCTAAAAAAGCAAAGGTCCAGAAGCTAGGGGTCTCATTGAGTTGGGACAGATGACTCATGGGGTGTCATATTATGGTCACCCATGTTCCCAATGTTGGCCTGAGTTAAAGCCTGCTGTCCAGAACTGTAAACCATAGTATGTTAAAAGTTGTACATGAGCCTCAGCTATCTGAAAGGCACAGCTAGTGATTCACCCTAGCGCTTCTGCTTAGGCTGTCATCACCTTACTCGTTTTTGAATGAATAGAAACTCTCAAGTATTTAGATAAGTGTATTAGCTTACATAATAATGCTGTACACATTGCTTTTCTTCGATGTATAATATTTAATCCTGTGTTTGTAAAATCCAAATATCTAGTCATAGATGGAGACTAAGAAGATTTTACAGAATTAAGGATTTTAAGAGTTTTCAGAGGGCTAAAGAGTTGTAAATGTTTTTCTTGTTATTATTAAATTTTATTTATAGTTTATACATATGATGGTAGGCATATGTTATGCATATGTACATGTAGGCATACATATAAATAAAAATAAAACTTAAAAAAAAAAAAGACTTCCAGAGGGCTGGAGAAGATGGCTCACCCATTAAAGAGTTTTTGGAAAGGACCTGAGTTTGGTTCTTAGCATCCACCTCAGGTGACTTACAGCTGTCAGTAACGCCAGCTCCAGTGAATCTGACACCCTCTTTTGGGCCTCCATGGGTACCTGCATGGATATACATGTGAACTCAATAGGCACACATACACATACACATAAATAAAAATAAATAAATCTTAAAGGTTTCATCAAATACTAAAACCTTCAAAAGTGGCCAAGGTTTTTTCATTTAGCAACACCCTCTTTTTGGTCAGGGTACCACTGTGTGTGAGGCTGAGCTTGAATTTATAGTTCTCCTGCCTTAGCCTCCTGAACACATTATAGGTATATACCACTACAGCTGGCTCTCCCCTCATCCCCCCACCATTAAAGGCACATTGCAACCAAACTGAACATTCAAGATCAACCCAATTTAGCTTCATTTTGTTTATTTACTGTTATTGCAGGTTTATTCAAATGTAATAGAACTAAAATATTAAGTATTTGCAGTGATAAATGTGTCTTATTCTATTGCCTTCAAATGAGGCTGCTGCTGTCTTCTGTCCTCAGCTGCTGTCCAACATACTGTGGCAAGTACAGTTTTGTAAAGTGGATTTTATCATGTAAAAATTCCGCAACTAGGGCTGGAGAGATGGCTCAGAGGTTAAGAGCACTGGCTCTTCTTTCAAAGGTCCTGAGTTCAATTCCCAGCACCCACATGGTGGCTAACAACCATCTGTAATGAGATCTGGTGCCCTCTTCTGGCCTGCAGGCAGAACACTGTGTACATAATAAATAAATAAATCTTAAAAAAAAAAAAAAATTCCGCAACTAGCAGGTCCAGACTCCTCAGGGAGACAGACATAATCCTTGAATGTAGTGGAAGTAATAATTATTTTACTAAAATTCATTCCTTAAATAAGTCCTTTGTACTTAGAATTTTAATAACATATCTAATAACAGCTGATATAAAAAACCCTTATCCCACACAAGGGACAGGCATAAGGATCCTGGATTTCAGGGCTGGGCTACATACTTTTTTTTTTTTAAAGCATTCCTTTAATCCCAGCACTTGGGAGGCAGAGGCAGGCGGATCTCTGTGAGTTCCATGCCAGCTTGGTTGACATAAGTTTCAGACCATCCAGCCAAAGCTACGTAGTGAGACCCTGGTCTAAACAAAACAAATCAAAACAGAACAAAAGAGTTAATTTTTAAAAAATGTCTTAAAATTTTATGTGCATTGGTGTTTTGCCTACATGTAGATCTGTGTGAGGGTGCCAGATCCCATGGAACCGGAATTATAGAGGGTTGTGAGCTGCCATGTGGGTACTGGGAATTGAACCCAGGTCTTCAGGATGAGCAGCCAGTGCTCTTAACCTCTGAGCCATCTCTCTAGCCCCCAAAAGAGTTAATTTAAGATGTGATAATGATAGTATAGTAATAATAGGAGATTGTGCTCATTGGGAAATACAAACTGAAGGGTTCAGGAGTGGGGTATGATGTTTTCAGATTTTTCAAGTGCCTCATAAAATGTGTTTGTGTTTGTATAAATGTATCAAGAAAATTGGGCTTGGTATGATGGTACATATCTTTAATTTTTGTACTCAGAGACAGAGGCAGGAGGATTTCTTCTAGTTCAAGGCCAGCTTGATACATAGTGAATTCCAGGACAGCCAGGGCTACACAATGAGACATTTAAAAAGTTGGAAAGAGTTTTGATATTTTAATCAAAGGCAGACAGCATTTTGGATTTTTTAGGCTCTTTTGTGTTCCAGGGTTTTGTTAGTCTTTTTTCTTGCTGATACTCTGTTATTCTGAGATGAGAGGATCTCAGTGGAGCAGCAGAAGGTGAAAAGTGTTGTGGAATATTTAACTATATAAAGATGTGTTTGTTTATGTTGTGGAATATTTGTTTAACTATGTAAAGATGTATTACATTTGTTTAATTATGTAAAGATGTGTTGCTGTTTTATCTTGCCTGTCCAATTGGCCTAATAAAAAGCTGAACAGCCAATAGCAAGGGAGGAGGTATAGGTGGGATTTGCAGGCAGGGAGAATAAGTAGGAGGAGGAATTTAGGCTCAAGAGAAAGGAAGAAAGAAAAGGAGATGCCAGGGATGCCAGGGGCCAGCCAGCCCAACATGGAGGAAGCAAGAAACTAGGACATACAGAATGAAAGAAAAGTAAATGTAGATGAATAGAAACAGGTTAAATTAAGTTAAAAGGGCTAGTGGGACAAGCCTAAGCTAAAGCCGAGCATTCATAATTTAAGTCTTTATTTGGGAGCTGGTTGGCAGCCCAAAGAAAATGCCAACTATGGAAAACAATGGCTATTTAAGTTTTTTGTTGTTGTTGGGTTTTTTTTGTTTTGTTTTTAAAGTGTGTGTGTGTGTGTGTGTGTGTGTGTGTGTGTGTGTGTGTGTGTTTGTATTTGTATGTATGTGATGTCTGTATGTGGGAAGGTGAAGACGTACATGTGGAAGTCAGGGGACAACTTTGTGGAATCATTTCTCTCCTGTCACTTTTATGTGGATTTAAAGGATCCAAGTCAGATGGTTAGGCTTTTCCGGCAAGTGCTTTACCTGCTGAATCATCTCTGTCCATTACCTTGAACTTTTATTCTTCTGTCTCCGTTACAGGCCATGTCCAGCTTATACCACACTCCACACTAGCGATAGAACTCAGGACTTCATTTATGTTAGACAAGCAGTCTACCAACTGAGCCACATCTCTGGATTTCTTTCTTCATGGCTGTATAGTAATCCATCATGTGTATATATACCACATTTTCTTCATAGGTCTGTTGATGAACATTTAATTTTGTTCCATAACTTGCTATTGTGTATAGTGCTGTGATCTCTGTAGTATACTGACTTTGAGTCTCTTGGGAATAGACCTAGGCATGATGGAGAGGTTTTGTTAGATTAGATGTTTTTCTGGTTTAAGGTTTTTGAAAAACATCCAAACTAATTTCATATTGGCTGCACTAATTTACATTCCCATCAACAATGCCGTCACATTAATTTGACAGAGAGAATTATATAAACATCTGTTCACCCAAGATAGGATACCAGTAACAGACCAAAGAAATGATTCTACCCACATCTAGGTTGGCGGACTAGTCTAAAACATTGTGGTTACTTACAGGAGCATAGGTAACGGATTATATACATTAGCATGAGCAACCTTCAAGGGTGGCTATACCAGAGAAGAAAAGTGTTTCTTCCCAGCAACTGTTGTTGCTCCCTTAACCTCAGGGAGGATGATGTCTCAAGTCCCTGCCTTGTTGAGCACCCCATCCTCTTCAAGAGGGAATACTAATGGGCCCAACCTCGTGAAGTCTTGTGTAGGTGATTGTAGTTCAAGACTGTAAAGGTCATATCATGCCTGGAGGAATGTATAAGTGGGTGCAGGGGATAATGGAGGGTCCTTGTTAACATTTGTTGTTTTCTTGGTGATAGCTCTTCTGAGATGAGATAGGATCTCAGAGGAGCTTTTCTTTGAGACTGTCTCTCATGTAGCCCAAGTTTACTTGGAAGTGATTGTATAGCAAGGCTGGCCTTGAGCTCCACATCTTGGTGCTTTCACCGCCTAAGTGCTGGAATTGCAAGTGTGTGCCACCACATCCAGCTTCAGTAGAGTTTTGATTTGTGTTTCCTTGATGGCTAAGAAGCTTTAACTTTTTTCCTATATTTATTGGTTATTGTACTTCTTATTTTGAAAAGTGTTCAATTTATTTACCCATTTTATTGATTGGATTATTCTTTTGTTGTTTAAATTTTTAATTCTTTATACATTCTAGATATTCAGTTCCCCACTGAAAGGCTGCAGAGGTGGCTAAGTCATTAAGAGCACAAACTGCTCTTCCAGAGGATCCTACTTTGGTTCCCAGTTTCCATGTTGACAGCTTACAACCACCTATAACTCCCCTTCTAGGGAGATCTGACACCTCTGGCCCTTGTGGACACCTACACTTGTGCACATACACATGCACAGACATAATTAAAAATAAATCTTTAATTCCCCATAGAATGAATAGTTAGAATTTTCTCACATTCTGTAGGTTATCAGTTTACTCTGGTAATTGTTTTCTGTTTTGCTACAATCCTAGTTGTTATTTTTGCTATTATATCCAGGGCTAATGGAGCCCTATTCAGAAAGTCCTTGCCTGTGTTTGCATTTTGAAGTATTTTCCAACCTTTTCCTCTAGCAGTTTAGAGTTGCAGGTGTTACATTAAGATTTTTGATCCATTTTGAGCTGACTTTTTTTGGGGGGGGGGTGGTGGTGAGAGGGATCTAGTTTAGATCTCCTGGGTGTGGAAATGCGCCTTCCTCAGCACCATTTGTTAAAGAGGCTTTTTTCGGCACCTCTCTTAAATCAGGTGGCCATAGTTGCATGGTTTATTTCTGGATCTTCTATTTATCCTTTTTCTCTGTGTGTCTGTCTTGTGTCAGTGCCATGTTATTTTTGTTAGAATGGCTCTGTAGGATATTTTGAAGTGTGATGCATCTAGCATTGTTGTTTTTGTTCAGGATCACTTTGGCTTTTCTGAGACTTTTGGGCTTCTATATGAATTTTAAGATTTTTTTCAAGTTCTATGAAGAACGCTGTTGGACTTTGGATGTTGATTACATGGAATCTGTAGCTTGCTTTTGGTGGTAGACCATTTTAGCAATTCTCCTGATCTATGAACATGAGAGGTTCTTCCATCTTTTAATGAATTCAGTTTTTTTTTCTTTTAAAAAAGCTTTTATGGGGGGCTGGAGAGAAGGCTTAGCAGTTAAAAGCACTGGCTGTTCTTCCAGAGAACCTGGGTTCAATTCCCAGCACCCACATAGCAGCTCACAACTGTCTGTAACTTGAATTCTAGGGGGTCCGATTCCCTCACACAGACATACATCAAGGCAAAACACCAATGCACATAAAATGAAAATAAATTATAAAAAAATGAAAAAGCTTTCATTGTAGATGTTTCACTTTTTGGTTAGGTTTATTTCAAGGTATTTTTTTAAAAAGCTATTGTGAATAGGTTTGTTTAATTTTCTCAGCAAATTTATTAGTAATGTATAGAAAAGCCACTGATTTTTGTATCGTGCTGCTTTGCTAAAAGTGTTTATAAGAGCTGAGAGTCTTATAGTAGAGACTTTAGGCCTTTGACGTATAGAATCATACCATCTGCAAAGAGGGATAATTCTTGTTTTCTTAATTTATCTCATTTTTTCTTTTACCTGGCTTTTAGCCAAGATTTCAAGCATTGCACTGAATAAGAGTGGTGAGAGTTGGCCCTTCTTGTTTTAGACTAGGACCACTTTCAGTTTTGCCTCATTCATGTTGACTGTGGGTAGTTGACTCTAGTCTTTTTTATGTGGAGATACAATTTTCAGTTCTTAGTTTCTTTGGAGTTATCATAAAAGGATATTGAATTTTGTGAAGGACCTTTTCTGCATCTCTTATGGTGACCGTGCAGTTTTTGTCCATGTTCTGTTATTCTTATCTGTGTATGGTGAACAGGGCTGATAGAACAAATTACACACACACACACACACACACACACACACACACACACACAC
>CABHPP010105260.1:180-11264 GCA_902168425.1 Peromyscus attwateri
CAGTGCTTTATTAGGAACACATTTGCCATACAGAACAGCCCACAGCAGAAAAGGGCTGTTTTTTGTGTTGAACATGAAATATTATTTCCATAATTTTTGTCCTCTAGATCATATAAGACCCCCACACACTGGTGATTACACTTCATTATTCCAGTGGAAAGTAAAACTATTGTGTTGAAGCAGGGGTGTGGTTTTCTGACATCTGGATTACTATTTAGTATAAAACTTCAAGAATATATCAAAGTCATATCAAAGGCACACTTGTGAAGATGTGTAATCCTGAGAAGTGGAAGTGAACAATTTCGTCCACATTTGAAACATCAGCTTAGCCATGCAAACCAACTGCCCAGGTCAAAATTTTAGGATGGGTGAGTCTTGTAAGGTCACCATAAAAGTACTTTCAAAATGACTGACAATATCAATAAATACAATGGAAAGGTACTAAATAGGTCCTGGATAAAAAAAAAATCTACTATGAAGATTTTCAACTATCTGATGGGAGCAACAGTGATCTTTAATTTCAAATTTCCATGTTTTTAAAAGTGTTGTGCTTTTTGCTAATTTCATCCCGACTCACTATATTAGAAAAAAGTCTGGTGTGTCTGAGTTCATGGAGTTTTTGTGCCAGATGCTATGATAACTGAATGTCCTATCCTGGTCAGACAAACCTGGGAGCATTGCAGAGTGCTGTTATAGGTGACTGATTATGTACCCAATGATGCTAGCACAATAAGGTACTCATCTGAGATGGTTTTCCAGTTTAGACTGACAGGGAATCAACAAGGTTTTCAAAGAGAGTATTGATGAGTGGTTCCTGGGTCAATCAATCATTCAGGTTTTGGTGATAATTTCTAACATTGAGATTTTTTGCCTTCTTAGCCCATAACATGAAGAGTAAACCCACAGACATCAGTTGCATGCATTCAAGAACTGCTCCATTTAAAGTTTTTAACTAATAAAAGTTAAAAAAAATTAACTAATAAAAGTAAAAATAGTAACTGTGAAAAAGCATGATTGTATCAGATAAAATAGGAAAGTGAAGCATAAGCTTACATCTATTAGCAATAATTTTTTTTATTAGCACAGACATGCTGCTTCTGGAGTTAAGTACCACAACTTCACAGATACTACATCCATCTATGCTGTTTCTCCAAACTGGTTCTCTTTATCTTTCCTAGTGTTTCTAGTCTCCCTTGTACTTAAAAGATGCAGTAGCTGGGGAGATGGTTTAGCCAATAAAGTGCTTTTCTGCACAAGCATGAGGACTTGATTCTAAACCCCAGGACCCACATTAGATATGTAAATAAAGGCTGAAAGCATGAGAGCACCTCATCATTCAGTGAAGAATATGTGTGCTTGGTGAGGTCATGTACCTTAGAAGAGAGAACCTATTACTACCTTCTTATCCATTGTAATTTGTAGCTGTGTTCTAAATATTTCTACTTGTATTCACAAATAACTGTAGCTCTCATACTCATCAAAGAAGCTTATTTTTGCAGCAGACATAGACTATTAAGGAAAGCCACAGCTAGTCAAATGCAAAGAGCAACTGATTGTAAGATGCCCAGTCCCATTTGATACTTTACAACATAGCTCTTATACCTCAGACTCAGTGAACATCATGGAAAGATTCTAGAGGCCAGAGAAGCAGGGAGTCTGCTGTGAGATTGTGCCTCCTACATATGACAGAGAAGCTATGAAATATCAGAAATATGGCTGCTTAAATAAGACTTTAAAAATGGCAATGCCAGTTGACCTGCCAGTGTGGGAAAACTGCACAGAATCCAATCCCAAGACGAAGAGCAACAAGACATTCAAGATGGCTAAGAGAGGAAGAATTAGTCGTCCTTGTGGATAGGTCCCATAAATGGTCACCCAATTCCAAGTGGTCTTACACACACACACACACACACACACACACACACACACACAAACACACACACACATATGTATATGTATTTGCATTTGTGTATGTATATCTCACAGGGAGAGAGACTTAGCAGGTTGCATGTTTGCATGTATGTATTTGTTTGTATATGTATATGCAGTTTAGGGGCTTAGGAGGGAGTTAGAGGAATTAGAGTAGAGGTTCTTAACCTGTGGGTTACAACCCCTTGGGGCCAAACCAGCCTTTCACAGAGGTTTCATATCAGATTTATATTACATTACAATTCATAACAGTACCAAAATTACAGTTAGGAAGTAGCAGCAAAAACAATAAAACAATTTTATGGTTGGAGGTCCCCACAACATGAGTAACTGTATTAAAGGGTTACAGCATTAGGAAGGTTGAGAACCACTGGATTAGAAGGAAGTAAAATGATGCAATTGTATTTTAATTAAAATAAATTAATGTTTTAATTGTTAAAAAACTATCTTATTACTTTATGTGTATGTGTGTTTTGCCTACACATATGTCTGTGCAAGCAGTGCCTTTGGAGTCCAAAAGAGGGTGTTCAACTTCTTGGGACTGGAGTTACACAAAATTGTTAGCCGGCATATGGATGCTGGGAATCAAACCCAGGTCCTCTGGAAGAGCAAGTTCTCTTTACCTAGGAGTCATCTCTTAAGCTCCAAACAAAAGAAAATAAAAAAATACAACTAACAAATAAAAACTTAAAGGCAATAATAATAACAATTTCTTGTAGTAATGGGGGTCCTTATGCCACTAGATATGTTGAAGGCCTGGCTAACAGACAGTTCTGGAATGCACAGGTATCCTAGCTTTCCTCATTTCTATTTCTTGCTTTCATTTCTGCTCCTGTCTACTTGAAATTGAAATGATTTGGAACCTTCTCATGTTTTATATGCTCATTATTTGTCAATCAAAAAATCTTTGAGTCATCCTAATAAAAGGAACCCTTAATGCTCCTTTTAAATGATCACTACATTTCAATCCCTTTTTATGGGAATAATATTTTCCCATTATTTTATTAAAAAGTTTGTTTTTTGCTAGAAATATAAGTGAAACGTTTTCAACACTAACACCTTGATGGCAGAACAAGCAATTCTGACATCTTTGTTTTCTGAAGTCCCAAGTCAAAAGTCTTCAAAAAGATAACTTTGGGGATGAAATATGGACCTGTGCCATCAATAATCCTTAACTGCTATGTTGGAGATGAAATGACCGAGTCCCATCAGTTAGCTAAGGGACTTGTATCACTTATTTCTTTGGCATTGAAGCCATTTTCATTGTAGTGTAGTTGACATGGGAATGATAAATGACCAGAGGCAACTAAAGGGTTCTTACATATGAAGCTAGATTAATGCAAATCCAAGAAAAAGTGTGCTGAGCAAAAGGTACAGTTACATGGGAACAGCATCAATTGCCATCATTGTGTCTTAGAAACACCCCTTGGTATCTATGAAGCCAAAAGATAGGTCTTTATTAAGATAGAACTTTCCAACTTCCAGTGAAGTTCACCAGGTACCCGCAACAAACTGAGTATGATAGTCACCTAGAGAGGTTTACTGGAAATGAGAACAGAGGGGCAAGTGCCATTTCTTATCTGACCCTTAATTCGTCACCAAAGTCTCCAAGCCCACTTTTCTGTTTTCATTAATAGCCCAGGGGAAGCAGGTGCATACTGGGATTCAGAAAGTTCAGAGGGCCTGGAGTCATTCCTTCCTTTGTTAAGAGCAGCTGCATATTGTAAGAGACATGTGCCAATCAAAGCATGGTGCTGTTTAAGAAAAGTATTATTTGAAGAAAGGTGTTTGTCCTTATTGCCATTCTATAATAGTAATAATATTTTCAGTGATCTTTGAAATGGAACATGAAAAATCCATCTTTGTATCTTTGTGACATTTAATGTTTACTAGAGTTAAATGTTATTTCTTTCTTTAATTTATATTTAATCAGTTCCTCAAAAGTTGATAAGTAATATCTATGATGGCATAGTGATTTGTCAGAAATTTCATTTAAAAATTGAAACTTATGATTGTATTATTTCCTGTTACTGTAGTAAAATATTCTGACAAAGCGATTTGAGGAAGAGTTTTATTCTGGTACATCATGGTACATAAGTCAGAAGGTAGGAGCTGAATCAGAGAAGGATAAAATGCATACTACTTCTCACTACCCTTAAACAGTCCAGGATCCCATCCAGGAAATGGTGCTACCCTCAGTGGGTGTTTCTTCCCACCTCAAGTGATGCAATCAGCATAGCCTCCCACAGGTATACCCCGAGGCTCTTCTCCCAAATGATGCTAGATGCTGTGAAGCTAACTGTTAACAGTAACCATCACATATTTGAAAGCTGAAACTCTCTGATTATATTCTAACATTTGTCTTTATGTTGAAGAGTTTTATGTTGTTGTAACATTTTCAGTTAGGCAAATGGTTTTTTATCCAATCTTTTTGGTGTTTTGTAATAACTTACTTAAATCTTACACACTGCTATAACTGGTACCCAGAGGGAATTCCTGCTGCACAGAAACAGCAAGCTGCTCTATTTGACAGCCTTCCTCAGAGATGGTGCTCTCCCCTTAAAGAATTCTCTAGTCTTCAAAGCTTTCTCACAAAGAGGAAAAATGATGACTTCTTGAAAGATTTTGTGCTGTTTTATAGTGATAATTTTGGAATTTTTAAACATAAAATTTTCATTATTTTCTCGGCACTCAGGAGGATTTCATGAATATTCCACACTTTGGGGGGGAATAATTTTTATTTGCACACTTTCTTAACTGGTTGAGATCAAATTACACACATACTTTGTTTGAAGTTTAGACTTTTTTAAACATTATAATGTTCTCCAAAGCTTTTGTTTTCATTTAAAAGTATAACTATCATCCATTTAATGTCTATTGAAGAAGTCAATTTTAGAATAATTTATTGTTTCCATAATTATCTCCTATATTTGATCTTTTAAAATTGTGAAATTTAAAAATATTGTATTTAAAATAATGTTGAAACTTATCTCTGTTTTTTAGTCACTAATATACAGGTCACAGGCTATAAACCTTTTAAAGTTTTAAGAATGTATGATAGAGCTGGGCGGTGGTGGCGCACGTCTTTAATCCCAGCACTCGGGAGGCAGAGGCAGGCAGATCTTTGTGTGTTCGAGGCCAGCCTGGTCTACAGAGTGAGATCCAGGAAAGGTGCAAAGCTACACAGAGAAACCCTGTCTTGAAAAACCAACAACAACAACAAAAAAATGTATGATAGAGGAGTTTTTTCAGAAGAGATGAAGCTAACCTCAACCTCTGCCAATGGTGTCAGTAGTTGTCATGGAATGATACGAATTGCTTCCTGATGGAAAACCACTCAATATGTCTTGAAATCAGCAGGCATTTTCACAGGTTATTTGTTAAAGTGAAAAGAAGGGTCAGGTTCCCGGGCAAAACAAAAGCTAGTCCTCGACTCTTTTTTTTTTTTTTTTTTTTTTTTGTTTGGTTTTTCGAGACAGGGTTTCTCTGTGTAGCTTTGCGCCTTTCCTGGAACTCGCTTGGGAGACCAGGCTGGCCTCGAACTCACAGAGATCCGCCTGCCTCTGCCTCCCGAGTGCTGGGATTAAAGGCGTGCGCCACCACCGCCCGGCTTAGTCCTCGACTCTTATCTCAATCCTTTTCATCAGACAATTTTCAGACCAATGGGATGATTAAAAACATTATTAAGATTAAATTAAAAGCCAAGGCTTGACTGAGATAATTTTAATGGCATGCCTTTCCCTTAATGAATTCAAATTTTATATAAAGAATTGTGAGACCTTGTAAAAGAAAATGCTGATATCTTCCTCCAGGTATTTGATCAACATGAACACATGAACCAAAGAACTGATGATGTTTCTAATATAGGACAGTTTAATTTTTTTTTTTTTTGAAACAAGGTTTCTCTGTGTCGCCCTGGTTGTCCTGGAACTTGCACTGTAGACCATTCTGGCCTTGAACTCACAGAGATCTGCCCCCCTCTGCCTACTGAGTGCTGGGATTAAAAGCATGCATCACCATGCCCAGCTAGGACAGTTTAATCTTTAACTCTCTGATTTATTATGGTATATCATCACTAATGAAGTCTTATTGAGTCCCTACTAATATATGCTATAGTTTTTGCTTTATAGATGTCTTTAATATATTTGGCATCTAAGATTTAGGAGAACTTTGTTATTTATGATATGTGGAGACGCAAGTAGCTGATGACCTTCTGATCTATTGACTGTTTCTATGCACTAGCATAGGGTGAGTCAGATGTCCAGGGAGCTGGATCTGGTGCTGAAGGAATTGAGGGCTAGAGTCTCAGTCCTTCCACAGGCTATAACTTCCTGGACAGGTAAACATGCTTCCTTGTTCTATGATCTTTGAACAGCAGTAACAATGCTCCCACCCCACAGAGCCCTTTGAGGGTTGTGGGAATTTATGCTTAGCACAGGACCTCTGTAGTTTAATTGCTGCAATCTGTTTTCTTTTCTTTTCTCTTCCTCTTTCCTTTCTCCATGCCACCTTTCTTCCTCTTCTTCCCCCCCTTTACTTCCTAGTTTCTGATTAGAGTTCTTGATATCATTGCAAACATTTAAGTTGTAACTTAATTTGCATTGTATAGATTTCATTCAGATTTTGAAGTTATTTCATGTAATAATACATTACTTCATATAGTCAAGCCTATCTAAGTATATTTATTATCATAACGTAAATACCTTATTCCTACCATGTTATTCCATAGTTTTATTTTCTCTCTTCCTCAATATTTGGTTTCCTACCTCCTATTATAGAGTATGTATATTTTTTTGTCCCTTTTCCTACTGGATATCTAGAGGAAATGTGAACTGTCAGTTGCTTTGGTAACATCCTCAGTGGAATGAGGATGTTACCAAAGCAACCTCCAGGAGTCTATAGCATCTCTCACCCTTTTTCTCTTTACTCTTATCATTTTCATTTCTCAGTTTGGAAAAATATAAGTTTTTAACTGCTAATTTTTTAAAATTTAATATTATTTTTATTCTTTATTGTAAGATTATAAGTTAATACAGCACTACATGAGGTTCCTCAAAAAACTAAACATCTATCCTGTGATCGAGTATCAACAACCAGAGGGAAATGATTCTGAAAACCAGAGAGACTCCTGCATGACTACATTTATTACTGCAATATCCACAACAGTTAAGACATATATCAGCCTAGATACTCATCAACAGATGAATAGATCAAAAATACAGTACATACAAATACAGTGGGATATTAGCCAGTTATAAATAGTGAAATCCTAACATTTACAACGTACCATATTATGTGAAATAAGCCAGGAGCTCAAGAACAAGTACAACATCACATGCTTCCTTTCACACATTGAAACCACAAAATGTAACCTAGATTGTAGAGCTCTCATTAATAGCATATAAGACAGTTACAGGGAACAAGGTTTGGATAAAGAGAAGTGAGATTTAATCAATGTATGGTGTATACAGGTATTCAAATATCACATTGAACTGTGTGCACGCGCGCGCGTGCGCGCGCGCACGTATATAGTACATGCTAATAAATAAAAGATTAAAATTGAAGTCTAGATCCATTTTGCAGTTATATTCATTAGAGTTTTATGACAAACTACAAAAAATAGCCGGGTGGTGGTGGCGCATGCCTTTAATCCCAGCACTTGGGAGGCAGAGGCAGGAGGATCTCAGTGAGTTCAAGGCCAACCTGGGCTACAGAGTAAGTTCCAGGATAGGCTCCAAAGCTACACAGAGAAACCCTGTCTTGAAAAACTACAAAAAATAATCATATTTACCTCCAGATATTTGATATTGCAAGTTTCCTGCTAGAAACTGAAATATTTGACCAAACTTTGCATTTGCTGGAATACATTTTAAAAATACTGCTTTTAGAAACAGTGTGGTAGGTGTCATAGTAGACTTTAATTATTAGTTAAACACAACTTGGAAAAGTCTGGGAAGAGAGTCTTAATGAAAGATGTACACTCAGTTGGGCTCTTAGCATGTCAATGTGAGATTTTCCTGGCCGAGCTGATTGATGTGGGAGGACAAAGCCCACTATGGGCAGCACCATTTCCTGCATTGTGTTTCCCGGTTCTCAAAGTGGAGAAATGGAACTGAAAATGAGCAAATAAGCACTATGCATGCATTCACTCATCTCTGCTCCTGACTGGATGTGGCCAACTGTTTGATGTTCCTGCTCTCTCACTATGATAGCCCAGAGTCTGGAATTGAGAGCGAAGGTTTTCTCTTGGGTTGTCTTTTGTTTGGCTACCTTATCACAGCAATAGAAATGAAGCTAGGACTGTAGAGCTTATACAATGAAGATTTTGCATGTTTGATATTGTTTTTATGTCTAAAGAACTACAGTTTTGTAAAACAGAATTCTCAGGTAACATTTTTCTCCTTAGTATGTATTGACACTGCAGTATTGGTGAAAATATGTCAGAGTCAGGATATTATTTTGTATGCATCCTTCTTCCTTCATGGCTTATAGGAATAATTAAGAAAAAAATCTGTTTTCAACCAGCCTTGCTCAGTATCTATCAGGTTTTTGAAATAATATAAAAATTTGCCAGGCAAGGTAGTTAATACCTATAGTCCTAAACCATAGGAGGTTAAGGCAAGAAAACTGCTGTGAACTTGAGCCCATCCAGGACTATGCTGTGAGTAGCAGGCAAGTCATAGCTACAAAGTGTCTCAACAAACAAACAAACAAACAAACAAACAAACAAACAGAATACAAGTTCCTTCTATACACGTCCTTACCAAACATAATGTAACCTCATTTTAATATAAACTCAATAAAAATACAAAAGTTACAATTTTGGACAAGTGCTTTCAGTCTAGTAGATCCATCTTTTCTAGAACTTGCTAAGATGGTATGGAGAAAGATGTTCTGATCCCACTAGTCTCTTTGTATAAAAATTGAGAATACTAAAAGTGGCACACGCCTTTAATCCCAGCACTCAGGAGGCAGAGCCAGGTGGATCTCCATGACTTTGAAGCCAGCCTGGTCTACAGAGTGAGTTCCAGGAAAGGCGCAAAGCTACACAGAGAAACCCTGTCTCGAAAACCAAAAAAAAAAAAAAAAAAAAAAAAAAACAACAAAAAAAACAACAAAAAAAATTGAGAATACTAATATTTTAGTCTGATTATAAAATAGATTTATATGAGTGGAAAGATGCAGACCTCACTCAGGATTGGGTTATCCCTTAAACATGGACAATGCCTCATCCTAACACTTATGAGTCCCAATGTATACCAGCTTATTTTATGATAATGAGTATCCTTCATACTTTATGGATGCCACAATGTGTTTCTCGGCTTGTCTGCTGGGCAGCTTGCATTTCCAAAATGTGAATTCCTGCAAAAGAACACTAAAGAATTAAGAGGGCCTATTATGGGGAGAGTTATGCTCCATATGATTAATATATTTATGTCCTCCACACCCTAGGTACCTCAAATTGTGACTGTAGTCAGAAACATAATCCAAATAATGGTGAGGTAAATAATTTAAAATTAAGTCATTAAATTAAAAGGACAAAAAAATAATACAGGTGTCCTTATAAAAGATATCTAGACATAGATGTCTCTGTAGAGATGGAGGAGGTGGCCATTTATACACCAAAGACAGGCTCATTATAAGCAACTGTTGACAACTGACCCGAATTTTAATTTACAGAACTGTAGAAAATATCAGTTGTTGAAGACAATCAGTAGTACTCTGTGATGGAATT
The DNA here is from genome assembly GCA_902168425.1 of Peromyscus attwateri. Lineage (NCBI taxonomy): Eukaryota > Metazoa > Chordata > Mammalia > Rodentia > Cricetidae > Peromyscus > Peromyscus attwateri. The sequence continues at coordinate 9,845 of CABHPP010105260.1, forward strand.
CTTAGCAAAAGAAACTGGACTTACTTGAACATTGTAAGAAACAGATCACAAGAAACAGTCCTTTCTATCCTGGTGGTACACTGTGGTCTAAATAATATTCTCTTGACTATAGAAGAGTGAGGAATGAAGAGGTGGCAGATTTTATACAGGGGAACTAAAACTGCCATCACCATCAGGCCCTGAATTTATGTGTCCAGATGGTAGAATATAGAATGATGTCATATGTTCCAAAAAGTGTTTGTGACTTGTATTACATTAAACAAGCTTTTGAAGACTTAACCCCTGCCACAAATTACAAATGCCTTACTTGCTAGCTCTGTTTGGATTGATGCAATTTCTAGGGGATGGGTTCTATTTGTCTATTCCAGTATCATCTTAGCTTAAGAAGTCTAGCAAGCATAAAGCTTATCCCCAACTAAAAGAGTCTGCTCTAGTTCCTGCTGGACAGAAAGAGCTGGGAAGCAATAGCAAAGGAGACACTAATGATGGGAAGATTGATCTTCAAAAATGCCAACCTGACAGAAGTTATAATCAGTCACCTCAGGGATAAACCTCTGAGTGTCTGTAAAGACATTCCAGAGGTATTTAATGAGGAGGGAAGACCCACCCTGAGTGTGGGAGGTACCGTCTGATATACTGAGAACCAAGACTAAATAAAGCAGGCAGATGACCACCTCCATTCTGCTTCCTGACTGTGCACCCATGTGACCACAATGGCAGCTCCTGAAACATTGCTAGCATGGTGGGCCAGAGTGAATCCTTCCTTCTTTAAGTAGCTTTTGTCACATGTTTGATTACAACAAGAAAAGTAACTAATATAAAAGGCTATGATGGCTAGAGAGCAAAAAGTGAGTACAGTATAGTGCCTTAAGCTACACTGTTGGGAAGGTTAGTTTCTCAGATTCAAAGGTAACATAGCTACTAATTTCTGAATTTTATTATGCATAGAAGGGTAATAGTATTTTAATTAGTTACTCATTAAATGCTAATAAATTTCTAGATTAATAGATAAATAAAATTATATTTTACTTTACTTTTACTTTATCTGCTATAATCAGGGCAGGTAGAAGATAAGTAAACATGATCACAAACATTATATTTACTCACTGAAAGCTACAAAGCAATGTTCTATGATATTAAGCATAATTATTGACCATAAAATGTAACTGAAGTGCCGGGCGGTGGTGGCGCATGCCTTTAATCCCAGCACTCGGGAGGCAGAGGCAGGTGGATCTCTGTGAGTTCGAGGCCAGCCTGGTCTCCCAAGCGAGTTCCAGGAAAGGCGCAAAGCTACACAGAGAAACCCTGTCTCGAAAAACCTATTGTTTGAAAAGCAAAATAAAAAAGTAACTGAAGTAAGACTATTAAAAATGAATGGCTGTGTGTGTGTGTGTGTGTGTGTGTGTGTGTGTGTGTGTGT
>CABHPP010105262.1:0-20861 GCA_902168425.1 Peromyscus attwateri
GGCTAGATGGTTAATCGGGCAAGGGAACCAGCATAGCATATAACTAGTATATTATTTTTAAAATATCATAGTAATATATTTAAAGGTAAATTGAAGTGATTGACAGAATTGGAGAATGAGGTTTTAAAAAGGAAAAGAAAGTTATCTGAATGATCTAAATATCTCCTGGAAGTAAAGTTCACTCAGTGTAAAGAATAGTTTCTCAATTATAGAATGTGAGCCAAGCATGATGGTGCCACGCCTTTATTTTTAGCATGGAAGCTGAGACAGGAAGTTCCAGGGAAGAACCCAGTTTAGGCTGCATATAAAGTTCAAAACAATCTGGGCTACCTAGCAACATACTAGCAATAAAACAAAACAAACAAGCAAACAAACAAAAACAACAAAAAGCCAACATACAATTCCAACTTTGAAACATGAAGAAAGATGATGTCATTCACCTAGAGAAGGTGAGAGTAAGAAGGTAGAAGGGAGAGACTGGAAATTTCCAATGGAAATGTCAAGTGAATGCACAGCTCTGATCTGTAATGCACATTTGATCTTAAGCAGCATTAAAATCAGTGATTGATAGCTTAAGACATGGTAGTGATCCTAGCATAGAGGTATTAAAGCATCAACAGACTTTAAGGAAAAACTAGATAGAGAGAGAAGAGTTCATGTGAGAAACATGGAAGTAGATAGAATCTCCTGAAAACACAGAGAGGAGAGTGCTCTGAGAAGACAGAAATCAGAGTAAATGGTACAATCATAAATTTCAAAATAAATAAATGAACAAATTAATATAAAATTTGATGGAATTAATTTAGATGAAGAAAACATATGAAGTCATCATCCTCCATCTTGAAGAACTATGCTCAGTTTTACTAGGATGCTGTACAGAGTATTGAATGATATACTTCAGGAGAATGACTGGGGGAAAGCAGTTGAGTACTTTCAAAGTCTCAGCACAGCCCAAGAGATTAAGGAACTCAGAGATCTCCAGTCTACAGAAAGGAAGGCAACACAATCCCTCAAGTCACTCTTGAGCAGTGGTTCTCTGCCTATGGGCCACAACCCCGGAATGACTCACAAGGGTCACCTAAGACCATCAGAAAAAACAGATATTTATATTATGATTCATAACAGTAGCAAATTGCAATTATGAAATAGCAACAAAATAATTTTATTGTTGGGGTCATCACAACATGAGGAACTGTATTAAAATGTCACATTATGAAGGTTGAGAGTCACTGCTGTAGAAAGACTTTTAGTAGAGGGTCTGTTTTGAAACAATCCTTTATAAGTTAAGACTTTGCAACTACCATGTTCCACTGGAAAAGTCTGCATTATTCTCTAGAAGAATAGAAGAAACATTAAATAGAAATGTGTATTATTGTGCTTGTTTGGAGTGGTAAGCTTAGAGAGGAATTATATGCATTTATGTTAGATCTATGAAAGGTACCCCCATATAACTGGAGAAAATAATGTCTTCAGTGAAGTACTTGTTTGTGTATGGTTTATTTATTTATTTATTTATTTATTTATTTATTTATTTATTTTGGTTTTTCGAGACAGGGTTTCTCTGTGTAGCTTTGAGCCTTTCCTGGAACTCACTTGGTAGCCCAGGCTGGCCTCGAACTCACAGAGATCCGCCTGCCTCTGCCTCCCGAGTGCTGGGATTAAAGGCATGCGCCACCACCGCCCGGCCGGTTTATTTTAAGAATAAAATTAATATACATGGTTGTGTTCTCAGACTACTTTAATGCAGCAAGTTACAGAAACTAAGAAGATTTATGCCCAGTGAGTAAGAGGACATGCCATGTCACTTTAATTTCCTTCCGTTTGCACTTGAGGAGGCAGGCTTGTGATTTTGGAAGTTAAGGAACAATTATATATCACTTTTCATCTTGGATGGATTCTGAGGCTGAAGGTTCCTTAACCACCAGTATCATTATGTCATGCATATTAAATATTATAGTTTTTATACTCTAGGAGATTATGATGGTTGAATCTATAAGTAACAGAAATGCCAATGTGCTCTTTTGTAACCAAAGAAAATAATGTCTATGTAAATTATCATGATAACTCTGGTTTACTATATATTTCTATTGATCCCATTAGTATAATAAGGGCAAAAAATGGTCTGCTTAGCTATACATAAGATCTGTCTAGACTTTGAGTGCTGGAGTAGTGTACTTTAGAAAAATACAATTGACCTTTTATAACTAATGGCTTGTGATTTATTATTTTATGTGCTACCATAAAAATGGACTTTAAGAGAGTGACAGATATTTAGAGTGAATTGAGGGAGCTCTTCCAAGCCAAATTTATGGTGAACATTTTTATGTTTCCAAGAAGGAAAACAGTATCTTCAAGGATGATCTCTTGGATGTAAATTTAGCCAATATCGATTGTATTGTACTCTAGTCAAAGTAACTAATCCTTTGGCTGATGGCAAAGGGAAGAAGAATGGTCTGATTATTTTCCTTTGAAATTCAGAAGGCACACAGTCAAGTTTAAACTTAGCTAGCTAAAAATAAAATAATAGGAAAAGGTGTTGTCAGCTAACTTGATAAAAATAGAAATGTTTTCATTACTTCAAAAATAATGAAAATATATTTGAGTAAAGAACACATCAGCACTCTGTTTCCAACACTATTTTGGAAACAGATCATAAAATGATAATGTAAGACAGAAAAACATAGGGAGCAAAGACTGAGCTTTCAGAATCATTCAGCATGAGGTGCATGGACCTCAGAAGCACACGGCCTACTTTGTGAATGTGTATTGTTAACCATGCAATCATTTACCAGAGATCTTTTCCCATTAGGGGTAGCACCAAAAAATTAAAGTGTGTGTTTATATGTGCATGTATACACATATATTACAATATGTATGCATACAAATACAATGCATTCATCATTGTGTGTATGCATACAGGTGTGTATATGTATGCTTTAGACGATCTCATGCCAATGAAGTGAAACAGCATATGGAAATAATTACTGATTTTTCAGATCTTAAAAATAAATGATTTTTAAAAAGTCTAGTGACCTAAAATATGGTAACATTGTGATTTAATCAGTTGGGATATATTATAAACTTTGTAAAAATAGCCTGCCATTATGACTACAGGGGAAATTGTTGCTAATATTTTCCTTGGACTTTGTATGTGAAAGGAACTTTAAAGAATTACTGGAAAGAAAAATACACTTTATTACCTATTGTGTGGTCCAGTGCTATTGAACTTCAACACGTTTCTTCTGAAAAGGATGTGGTTAATCTTTTCACCATTCAAAATGATGGAAACTACATGACATCAAAGTTAAGGCTAATGATTAATTAACACTTTGGTTAAACTGTCAATTTAACTGAATTTCAATGCCAAATTTTAAAGATAAGAATTCATAGCTTTTAAAAATCAAATTAATTGAAAAATATCATTCCTGAATTTTCACAGCTGTAAAACATCTATTATAATCAGAACTAAACATTTGATAATTAAATAGAACATTTATTCAATTACTTGACAATTAAGACTAACACAGCAAAATTTTTCATGTGATTTATTTTGTAAAATAGAAATATGTGAAAGGGATGATGAATGGAAGGAACTGACATATAAACCGACCAGATGGGAGTGATATAGCAACCTACAATCCTAATTTCTAAGACAATGAAGGCAGGTGACTTGGATTTGAGACCATGCTGGACAACCTTATGAAATCTTGACTCAAAAATAAAAGATCGAGTTTGGTTCAGTGGTAAATATTCTTGTAGGGTGTTCAAAGGCCTGGTTTGATCCCTAGTACACCAAACAACTTCCCAACCAACCATAGGAAGTTAATCCTTACACTTTCAAACATTATTAGAAAGTTAACAATTTTAGTTAGAATTCTACATTAAAGTAAATTCATTGATCTCTTAACATATTTTCTTGTGGATACACTTTAAAGTATTTTCAAAAGCATTTTGAATTACTCATTTAAACTGTTATGCATCATTCATTAAAGAAAGAATCCTATTAATAGTGTGGCCCTTAGCAAGATACTTGATGATATGCATAAATGGGCTTTCTCTGTTTGAGGGATCAAGGACCCTACGAAGGAGATAGATGTGATAATCTAGGCTTTATGTTTCTGACTACATCCCTGTCATCCACTACAGTTCACATACCTACCACACTACACGGTAGCCTACCAATATTTTAGTCTCATGAAGGACTGTTTCATCTCATGGGTTTGTACTTGAAAGCTCCTTCTGTCTAAATGTTTGATATGACTTACCTTCTCACCTTACAGACTTGTGCCACTCACTACAAGTTGCCAGGAAATATGTCTATATTCACCTGATTCATTTTTTTTTAAATGTTATTTGGGAGAGATTATTTTACTACACACCAAATATATTAATAACAGGATGCAATTTCAAAACTACTTTGCATTTGAACAAATATGCTTCCCTTTTGTGAAGATAAAAAAATAAGCAAAAATTCTACTGAGCACTCTTCTGGGACAGCTTTTTCTTTCACAAACACAGAAAAATAAACAACAGATGTGAATAGTCTTTATTTTTTTCTGCTTTTAACAGTGACTGGAAAAATATCATATTAAGAATTGAATAAAGTGAATGAAGCTTCAATCAGGATAAAGGGAATGGAAATGAAAATAGCAAATATATATCATTGACTAAGAATAGGGCTAATACTTTCATGTAAGTATCAGAGAAGTTGGCATACTTTCAATATGAGAGCAAATTTTTTTATTCACATTGTTTACACCTACTAAAATTTGATGTATCATATGTAGTTATTATCTCTGGGTAGTAGCTACTCAGAGATTGGAACTTAGGTACAACTGAGGTGGGGGACTAAAGAAATGGTTCAATAGTTATGAGCACCTGTGTTCTTTCAGAGGATGTGAGTTTGGTTCCCAGTACCCAGGAGAGGTGGTTCACAAATTCTTAAAATTGCAGCTGAAGGGTAGATGGAATGTGTAAATAATACAAACACACATACATAAAAAAGTAACAATAAATCATTTATAAAAATATCAGGTATAAAGAAAAATACACACATTGGGGCAGATAGAATTCTTTTCTAGAGCAAACACTGAAATATTAAAGTTTCAGGGGAAATTTTGGTATTGAATGTGTCAAGATGCAGAAAAGGGAACTGTTTTAGTTAGGGTTTCTATTCCTGCAATTAAACACAATGACCAAAAAGCAAGTTGTGGAGGAAGGGGTTTATTTGGCTGACACTTCCATGTCACTTTTCACCATTGACAAAACAAGAATTCCAACAGGGCAGGACTCTGGAGGCAGGGGCTTATGCAGAGGTCATGAAGGGGTACTGCTTATTGGTTTGTTCCTAATGTCTTGCTCAATCAGATTTCTTATAAAACCCAGGACCACCAGCCCAAAGATGGCCCCACCCACAAGGCGCTGGACCCTCTCCCATTAATCAATAATAAAGAAAATGCTTTACATGCCTGCCTACACCCTGAGCTCATGGAGGCATTTTAATTGAGGTTCCCTCCTCTTAGATGGTGCTAGTTTGTGTCAAGTTGGCATAAAACTACACAGCACAACTGATACACAAATTGTCAACTTGATACACAAATACATCACTGCCATCAATCACTAATTAAGAAAATGTTTTATAGGCTTGCCTACAATCTGATCTTACAGAAGCTTAGTTTTTTTAGCCTTTTATTGATTCTTTGTGGCTTTCACATCATGCATCCTGATTCCACTCATCTCCCCATTTCCTCACTTTGCTTCTGCCCTTGTAATCTCCTCCCCCCACAAACAAAATAAAATATAAAAGTAAAAACAGAAACAAAAACAAACAAACAAGTAATCTCAGCATGGAACCTGTAGTGTGATCCAGTGAGTCACACAGTATACCTTTCAGTACATACATCTTTACTAGTGAGTGTTCATTGCAATGAGTCATCAGTCTGGTTCAAGTCCTCTGGCTTCTTGCTACCCTATAGATACAGGGTCCTCACTGGGACTTCTCTTGGATATTCTGTTGTTGTCTTTGTCATGGAGACCCTGTAGCTTTGGATCTGCAGGTCTGGCCCCTTCACATACTCCAGCAATACGTGGTAGATGAGGTGGATGTTGGGGTGGGCTAACTCATAGCCCTGGTTGTGCTCACCCAATGCAGCAGGCAGTAAGGAGCGACACCAATTTTCCTACTCTCATGCTCTTGGGTCCACCTCACCTTCACTCACACCACCATTGGGGCCAGCTCTACTGTTTTGCCCAGGTGAGGTACAGGGCCCACTCTTCTGATTACTGCAGAGCCAGCTCTTCCATTTCTCATGTCCCTGAGGCTGGCTCTCTGGCCTGGGCAGTGGAGAGGACATATTTCCCTCACCCATGACACTACATGCTTTAAGAGGGAGAGGGCAGTGGCTGCTCTCCTGCTCTCATGTTCTTCTGCTGACTCTGTTCACTTGCACCCCAACACCAGGGTCAGCTCTAGTGTGCTCCCCAGGTGAGGTGCAGGGCCAGATCGCCCATGTGCTGCAGCTGATGAGGGGCAGGACCAGCTCTCCCATTCTGGTGACCCCGGGGCTAGCTCTCCTGCCTGCCACAGGTGGTAAGGGGCGAAGAGGGTTGGGCATTTTTCCTTTACCCATGCCACCACACGGCAGACGGGGGATGATCAGCTCTCCTGCTCTCATGCCCTTTAGGCAGGCTCACCTGCACCCCCACCAAGAGGGTCATCTCTCCTGGGCTGCCTGGACAAGGTGCAAGACCTGCTCTTTCAACTGCTGCTGCAGGTGAGGGACAGTGCCAATTCTCCCACTTTCATGACCTTAGGGCCAGTTATCCCCCATGCCACCTGTGGTGAGGGGCAGCATGCAGGAGGCAGGAGGTGGTGGTGGTGGTGGTGATGGTGGTGGTGGTGGTGGTGATGGTTGTGGTGGTGGTTCTTCTCTTTCTTGCTCACCCTACCGCATGGCAGATGAGTGGTGGGACCAGGTCTCCCATGCAGATTCGCAGGGGCTGATCACCTGTACCCCCATTAACATGGTCAGCTCCACTATGCTGCCCAGGCCAGGTGAGATGTAGGACCTGCTCTTCGGAGTGCTACAGCCAGTCAGGGACAGTAGAAGCATTTCCTTAACTGAGGTTCCCTCCTCTCAAATGACCATGCCTTGTATCAAGTTAAGCTCAAACTCTCTAGCACAGAGACATTACAAAAATTCTAACCAAATATTTAAGAAAACCAGAATTGCTCTTCAGAAGCATATAAACAGCAATAGAGGTTAAGTGTTGAGTGATAGAATATTTTAAATGCTAATAATATATTGTTAGAAGTCAAATTCAAAGTGCCTACAGGGTTTAATATCAGCCATATTGTTACAGAATTATAACATTTATATTACATATGATTTTGTTACTATAACCCTTTGTAGATACAATTTTCCTCCTTTATCCAAAAATATTGTTGGGGAGGGAAGATCCCTTCTAATAGCCAATAACGGGCATGTTACTGTTCTTACAGATATGAGAAAGGAACCACAGATAAGTAGAAAAGCTGGAGATTTATGCCCCATGATACTCAAATGATTTGGAGTAAAAAGTAGGATACAAAACCTAAAACAACTTAATATACTTTCTTAGTGCAAAGAAGATACAAAATACCTGTCAGGGCATGTTACTCCTTCACAAAGCACAGTTCCATTCTCAAACTCCAATTTATGCTTCTTTTAAAATTGACAAGCTACTATCAGCAGATACTATCAAGTTGGGAGAAGAGGCTCTGATTATTCTCTTGGTATAAGAGAAACATTTCTTCACTGAGCAGGTGTCATTCTCATTCAAGCTAATACAGTGGATAATGGAGGGCTTTCCTGACTAGCAGTTTTAAAACTGTTACACTCATTAAATGTCTTTACCCAAGAAATGTTTTGCTGACTGTAGTGGGTAGCCATTCCAGCTTTGACCTGGAAGTTCCAACCCCCATTGAGGCTTTGGTAACTGTCACGCCTACAAGGCGGGGCTCAGAGAGGATGCTAAAGACCTGAGATCTGGAAGCGCCTGCTCTCTTGGTTCCTAGACCCTGGACGCTGGAGGTAGACCGAGCAGAGTTCTCCAGAGAACACCGCCGGACTGCGATACACCTTTCCCAGACCCTGTAACCTATCCCTTCACTTGTAAGTTACCCCACAAAATAAACCTCCCTTTTAACTATGTGGAGTGGCCTTAATAATTTCACCAAGCTGACCTTGGTAATACACATACATGAAACATGTGCACAAAATATGTGTTTACCGATAAATTATATTTCTATTATAGGGTTGCCTTGTCAAGCGTTGAGAAGAGAACTTATGCCTTGTCTTATTGCATCTTGTTTTGTCCTGTTTGGTTGTCATCTTGGAGTCCTGCTCTTTTTTGAAGAGAAAATGGACAGGGAGTAGATCAGAGGAGAGGGGAACCTATTCCTCATACTGGGTTGCCTTACTAAGCCTTAATAAGATGGGAGGAGCTCAGCCCTACCTCAACTTGATATGTCATGATTTTTTGACACCCATGGGAGGCCTGTGCCTGTCTGAACAGAAACAGAGGAGGAGTGGATGCAGGGGTTGCAGACGAGTGGTGGTGGGAGGAGAAGAGGGAGGGGAAATTGCGGTCTGGATGTAAAATAAATGTATAAATTTAATTAATAAAAAAATGAAGATTGATTGACATACTACAATGAAAAAGGGTGAGAGCTTCCAGGAAAAAAAAAGTCAGATTCAGCATGCTTTAGATGTTAAATTTATTATAGCTTACTTACTATTCACAAGTTCTTTAGTTGTTTCCCAACATTTGCAACCCCAACATTGACAAAGCAACACCATATGGAATGGTGACACAAAGTATGTGGGTAATTATTTGAACTAATAGACCATGTTTACCTGTGTGTGTGTGTGTGTGTGTGTGTGTGTGTGTGTGTGTGTGTGTTTATATATGTATATAATATAAAAGGGGATTTAGATTAGCTTATATTACAGCTGTTGGACAGTCCAACAGTGTCTATCTGCAGGTTGGAATGGCAAGAAATGTGGTTGCTGTTTACTCCATGAAACAGGGTGACTCAGCACTCCTAACCCAGTGCTGAAAGCCTAGAAGACCCATGGAAAATCCATAGCATTCATTCCACATTTGAAACCAAAGACACTGGAGTCTGGTAACAACAGAAGACTCCATTATCAACACTAGGCACACTGTCTTTGGACCTGGTACACCTGAGGCACCTATTGTGATGTTCTGCACACGATAATAATGCTTTTTCTCCTCTCGTTCACACACCAGAATGACATCTCCTTGGTGATTCCAAATCCAGTCAGGTGCAAGTCAAAACCATCTATCACACACACAACAACAGCTGAACTTGTTCTAACTTCATGTTATATATTGTAAGGGTCTGAGAATCACTGAAGACCCCAGTCTCAAATAGTATTCGAACACCAAGAGATTTTATTCTGCAAAAATAACCAGCATACAGGGATAGAGCATCCAAACAAAATGGCACACAGGTCCTTTTAAAGGGGCTTAGGGAATTCTAAGCAGATGTTAGATGAGAGGAGGGCTGGGGTTAGGTATTCTCCGCTCTAATTGGGCAACTAAGGAGCAGTTACATGGTGGGCATGTTGATTGGACAGAGCTAGTAAAGTTCTACTCTCTGTGGGGTTTTAGTCATATAAAATCAGCAATAGCCACATCCTATAACTTTGGGTCCCTTAGCCTTGTAAGGTCAGGTTTTGAAACCAGTTAGCTTGGCTGGGGAATTTCCTGGACTTGGGCTTAGGTCATCTTCTATAATGGAATTACTCTGTATCTGAGATGAAGTCCTATCCCAGCCCCTAGCCCCCAGCTCCTTCAATACACAAGTGATATTTTGGTTATGTTACAGTATTTTTCCTGAATCATAAGCAATTTAAACAATGATGAGAAATCAGAATTTCTAAAAAGAATATCATACGACTTTTGCTGGGAAGACATGAACAAGTATCTGTTCACCCCAGATATAACACTGACAACAGACCAGAGGAATATTTGTAACCAAATCTCATTCAGCGAATCATTTATTAGAGTGAATTAAAAGAGCACAGGACAGGGGTACTCATAGACACATGATACAACTTAAAAATGCAGCCAGACTCCCCTTTGTCAACTGCTGCTGCTTATATTTGCAGAACAATGTGGTGGAATGCTGTACATTTCATGAGCTTTCTGAGTTTGATAAGTTTTGTTTTCTTGTGAGTATTATGCTACTTTCTTTTTTTTCAATTCAGAGAGAATATCCACAGGAAGGCTTTCTTATTTGTATATTCCTTGTAAAGAATTCTGTACTTTACAGTTTCTTTAAGTTTTTCTTGAAATTTAAAATACATATAAAAATTTTACATATCATAATAGTAGATTTTGCTTGTAAGTACCCTTATAATTCAGTACCCAGATCAATAAATCAAATTGCTAGCAGTCCAGTCTTGTTTGCCTTAATACTACAACCAATACAGTCTCTCATCTAACTTCACATACTATTCATTAAAGAGTGATTTTATCCTCAATTCTAATACTGTGTATTAGTGTATTATTTAGTCTGCTTTGAACGTGATATAAACAGAAGGTTTTTTTGCCAGATTTTATTATCTCAACATATTATTTCTGACATTAAGCATATGTTAATGGGCTCATGTATATATTCAATCTCATTGTTATCAGGGGTCATTAACTTGCCTTGTGCTCTTGTGGAGATCAGAATACAAGCTATGGGTTTCTCCCATATAGAAGTCTGTGCCCCATTTCTATCATGTGGGTCCTAAAGACCAAATCAGGTGGTGATCGCAAGGAAAAGCAGTTTTGCTAGCTAACCATCTCTTGATCACATGTGTAGTTAATTATTAACTGAGTCACTGGTTTTAATTTCTTGAAAATTTTAATTGCGTGAATAAATTACAAATTATGCTTACCTTATTTTGATGGAAGAAGAAGCAGGGTTTTCGTCTGCTATTTATATATTTAACAAAAGTATTATTAACTAGTTCATTTTACCTCCATTTTAAGTTTGAAAAGCATTTTTTTTCTACAGTAGAACTCACAACAAACCTAAAACAAACTATACGCTCAAGAAGATTCACTTCATTGAGTTTAAGAAACAGTAATGGGTGAGCACATGATCTTTATTGTGGAGAAGGGAGGTTCTATATGTATTTGAATAGGGCATACACACACACACACATATATATATATACTGGACTTACAAACAATGTGCTATTCTCTTTTCACAGAAGGCAGCAGTTCACAAAACTCTTTGTGTCTCACATAACAATGTTTTTCCATTGTCAGTGTGGTGCTGGTTTCCTCTACCTGGGAGTTGCCATTCTACAGTGGTGGCAGGAAAGTTACCCAACTGTGGCAAAATACCTGGGGAACAGAATTTAGATTCACTTTGGCTCAGGGTTTCAGGACTGTCAGTCTAGGATTGCTTGGCTCTGCTGCTTCTGGCTTTGTAGTGAGTATCGGTACCATGGAGGAGTAAGAAGAGTTGTAGGGCAAAGCTACTCCCAAGAAAATAGGCAGCAGAGAGAGCAGAAAAAGATAAGGTGAGATGTGTTTCTGAAGAGTATGTTCCCAGTGACCTACTTCATCCTTCTAAGCTCGACCTCATCATTAAAAAACAAAAAACCCTTTTGATGGTACCAGGAATTAGGCCCAGGACCTCACAGTGATAGGAAAAGGCTCTACCATAGTACCAGATCTTCAACCTTCAGCCCGGTTCTACAACCTGCCATTCATACTACCAACTGGAGTCAAAGCCCTTAATACTTAAGATTTCAGCAACATTTAAGATATAAATCATAACACAAAATAGTATTGCACCTGCTCATCACAGAATGAGGAGCCATGGTTCTTACAGTGTGGATTGGGAAGGTTCTCAACTAAGTCTCTCATCTCAGGACTATGTGGGCCCCTCCATGCTCTGTAATGGGTTCATCTGTGCTTAAAGACCAAAATGTGGGGGATTTTTTTTTCTTCCTGTGCCATGGCCAAGAGTTTTGTTGTAAGAATTAAACACAGTGTAAATTACTTAATAAGAAAGCTGGAAAACAACCAAATTTTAGCAAAGGTAAATGCTGAGAATCTTCAAGCAAGCGTGAGGCATGGGCTGTACATAAGCACCAAAGATGAAATGCCTGGGCATGTTGAGATAACAGATGTTTGTTACAAATTCTCACTATTGTAAGGTGTTGTGTGAATCTTAGATGGTCTTTTAATTAAAATAAACAAACAAACAAACAAACAAACAAAAACCAGTACTAGATATTGGGATGAAAGTTGAAAGATCAGAGAAGCAGAACAGCCAGCCACTAGTTCTTACCTCTACGAAATCCTCAATCTAAAGAGACCGAGTTCCTGTTTCCTCGAGCCTTATGTCTTTCTCTGCCCAGACATCACTTCCTGGGATTAAAGGTGTGTGTGCTTCCCAGAACTGGAATTAAAGGTATGTGCCACCACTGCCTAGCTGTGTTTCCAGTGTGCCCTTGAACTCACAGAGATCCAAAGGAATCTCTACCCCCCTGGAGGATTAAGGATTAAGGGTGTGTGCCACCACTGCCTGATTTCTATGTGTAGTCTAGTGGCTGGCTCTGTCCTCTGATGCCCAGGCAAGTTTATTAGGGTACATAATATATCACCACAGTAAAGGGCAATTGATCCAACATTGTTATACTGACCTTGTTTCATCTTGTTTCTGAAGTTCTAGTTCCTTTTTGACTTAAGACTATGAAACCCCGTTTGACTCCAAGAAGAGCACAGAGCACTGGGTACAGTTGATGACCTAACAAAGGATGTGAATTCGCTTTGGAAGTAATTCAAGGTGACTGTCCGAGGTTTGACCTGAACAGTGAACGGATATTGTTTTCATTCCATCTGACATAAGGAAAGAAGTGTGAAATTTTCATAAAGGGTGAAGATGATGATAGTTCCTGGTCCTTCACAATTAAGAGAAAGCAGCCCAAAGCAGGAGTGGTGGAATGTGAAGTCTCCAGAGCAGGATATTCCCATTCAGAATGGAACATCACAGTCCTAATTCCCAGACTCCTGAGGTACCATGTGGTTTACAGCAACACAGCTGCAGAAGGTCTCACGAGTACTGCCACTGTGTCGCTTCTAAGGCTGATTCCCAGAACAAGGTTTGAGATAAAATGTCAACCCTATCCAGGAATTGCTGATACTCAGATTCATTACAGCTACAAGGAAAGTGGCCAAGCCAAACAATGAATACAGTTCATCTAAAAGACAAACAAAGAAATCTTAATGATCAGGAAAAATTTCAATGCCATTGTTTAAGCCTTACATGAATTTATGTATTATTTTTTTCATTTGTTCAATCTTCTACTTTTCTGCTAGCAATTGGGCAGGGTTTTGAAAATGCTGGGCATGTGGTCTACTGCCAAACTGTAGTCCCAGCACTTAAACACTGTTTTCAAAATGGCTTTGGCCCAGAGGTATGACTTTGCACCTTTCAAAACCACATGCTTATCAGAGGGTCAAATAAGAACCTTTTACCTTTTTTTTTTTTTTAACACAACTGACATTGGGCAAATTTCTCCTTTTCATTAAAACAAAAATAATTAAAAATACTTTCAGAATGTATTGCTTGGAACTAAGTTTATCTCTGTGACTAACTTAAACAGTTGTGTTTACAAAATCCCACTCTGTTAAAGCATGGAGAACTGCCAAAGAGGGAAAAAGTTTACATTGAGAATATAGATGGCATGAGGGAAAAAAAAACACAGATATTTGATGTTTTGTTCCTTTCAAACATCAGAATAAAAAAAGAAAAATTAAAAAAAAAACTAGTGAACTTCAAAAATATCTGTGGTAGGCCTATAAATTATCTCCACAGGATTTGTCAGTTATTCAAAGAACACACATCATTTCATTAAAGATAATTAAGCCACACTATGAACACACAATTACAAAGACTTGGAAAGCTGTCTAGATATCCGTTCTGCTCCAAAGTCAATTTGTCTCTGCTTTTACAGCATGCCAGGAAAAAAATTGCATTACTACTAGGATTAATGTAGAACATCAACCTGTATTGAGCAGCTTCATTCACAAATCCCTTTAACTTATATTAATCTAAAGCATATGGGACACTGGCATGCCGCTAAACTCCTGGGATGAAAAAAAAATGAAATCTATATAGTTTCTGATTTTGAGGACATTGCTGTCAGACTAAACTCTGAGAAAAGATATTTTTTCCTACTTATTCAAATGAACATTGAAAAGAATTCTCAAAATGCCATCATTTTTAATGTTTCAGTCTAAGCTTCATTTGGAGCACAATTTGTACATACGATAGGACGTGCACATCTAACTGCAAAATGAACTCTTCTTGTAGAAATCTTTATTTACCTGTGTTATTCCATTATATTAATTTTAATTTATTAAGATACTGTTTTCATAGCTGACCATTATCAAACAATGTATAGTCAAGTCTCCCCTCAATCCCTTTTATAAGATCCTCCAACTCACTACTTCTCAGTTATCATAGAGATTGTCAGTTCAACTCTGTGATTGAGCTTCATTTGTTTTCCATAATCTCTGCTTAATATACTCCCCATAAATAAAAATTAAAATCTCTATCCAGCTTTCTCCCATACTTAGGAGTACATCACAAACAAATGTAACTATCTTGTTTTCTTCATCCTTATGTATGATGTGTATGGCTTCAAGTTGTCTCCAGATAGCAAATACTGTAAATACTGAAGTCATTCCTGGACTCATCTTTTAGAGCTCAGTATAGCTCTAAAAGAAGAGAGGGAGGAGAGCCAAGTAAAGGTCTGCAGATACCCAGCTAAGGACATTAAAGATGTAAGGAGTACAGTACATGATCCACTGAGAAGTGAAGGGGGAAAACTGCTTCTCCAGATGCTCCAGATGAAAAGGTGGCTGAAGATATCCCACACTAAATAATATCAGATTCGTGGGGCAAAGTAACTGAGGAAAACACACTTCAAGGTCTCCAGTCTAATATTTGTGACATAAAGAAAAACAAAAGGTGAACTCAGAGGTGGGACTGCAAACACGTGGACAGTTGGGATTTAATCCATCAGGCAGTGGCACTCTTTTACAAAACTGAAGATCTTTCAAAATGTTATTTGATGCTTCACACAGAGAAGATAAAAAAGGAAGGACAGTATCCCATGCCCTGCCCAATGAGGGGGATTTGTGTTTTTAATGGACAAATAGCTTTGTGTTTTCAATTTACAGACAGTACATTATTTTCATGAGTGAGTACTCCCTGCTCATGTAAGTAATGGCTGTCATGTAAAGAGATGTTTTCTCATTTGAGGTGGAAATGAAGTCCCAGGGCCCCTAAATTTGGCTCAAAGAACTTGACTTATGACTTTGCTAAATCTATGGGGCAATTAACAACATTTATGTGGTACAGATGAGTCACCAGCAAGCAGGAGATGATCAGTAAGAGCCCAAGAGAGACTTCAGTTTCAAGATACCTTGTGTCTAAAGATTTGGGCTGAAATATAGGTTATAAATAAAAAGGCACCCAAGTGACTGAGTTAGGACATATTAGGACAAATGGGAGACATCCCATGAGAGTGGACCTCGATGGTATAGAAGGACAGGTTTTTGACTTAGGATATATTGAGTACAACTATATACTGAGGAACAAGAACCTTGGAAAGGATGAAGGAGAGTGTAGCTGGAGAGTTTTCTCTCCGGGTCCCCCCAAGGCCCAGCAGTCCCTTAGCCCACTTATAAAATAAACATACAGATGCTTATATTATTTAAACTGCTTGGCCATTAGCTCAGGCCTATCATTGTCTAGCTCTTACTCTTATATTCAGCCCATTTGTATTAATCTATATTTTGCCATGTGGGACTGCCAGGGCTTGGCGGGACCTGGAGAGAAAACTCTCCAGCTACAGAGAGGAAGAGTTAGTTGAGGAAGCAAGGTGCCCAAGGAGATAGTCAGAAAGAAATGTAATTTAAAACATGGATGCATTAGAATTTAGACTACTTCTCCTTTGTATTTTTTTTAATTTCCCTCTTTTGTATTCTTAAATATACTCATGCAGAGACTATTCAGTTGCCCAGATTCAACTTTTGATCTGTTAAGTCATTTTTTTAAATTTTATTTTATAATTTATTTTAATTTTACATATCAGCCACGGATTCCCACTCCCCCCACCCCCACCCACACCCCCGCCTTCCCCCCAGCCCACCCCCCATTTCCATCTCCTCCATGGCAAAGACTCCCCTGAGGATTGAGTTCAACTTGGTAGATTCAGTCCAGGCAGGTCCAGTCTCCTCCTCCCAGGCTGAGCCAAGTGTCCCTGTATAAGCCCCAGGTTCCAAACAGCCAGCACATGCACTGAGGACAGGTCCCGGTCCCACTGCTTGGATGCCTCCCAAACAGATCAAACTAATCAACTGTCTCACTTATCCAGAGGGCCTGATCCAGTTGGGGGCTCCTCAGCCACTGGTTCATAGTTCATGTGTTTCACTCAATCATACTACAAGGGCACTTGCTCAGCTATGTTCATATCAGCATTGTTTGTAATAGCCAGAACCTGGAAACAACCTAGATGCCCTTTAACTGAAGAATGGATAAATAAAATGTGGTACATATACACAATGGAATACTACTCAGCAGAGAAAAACAATGACATCAGGAGGTTTGCAGGCAAATGGATGGATCTAGAAAAAATCATTTTTTTTTTGAGACAGGGTTTCTCTGTGTAGTTTTTGGTGCCTGTCCTGGATCTCGCTCTGTAGACCAGACTGGCCTCAAACTCACAGAGATCTACCTGCCTCTGCCTCCTGAGTGCAGGGATTAAAGGTGTGCACCACCATTGCCAGGTAAGGCATGTGTTTTGATGCTTTTTCCTTTTGTTCTTTGGGGTTTTTTTTTCTTTTGCATGCTAATGAAAGAGTCCTGAGTAATAAAAACATGACAAGAACTTACCATTTGTATGTAAGTTTGGGCACAGATAACGGTAAGTTTATGTGACTCATTGAGAGCTATCCAACTCCAAATTGTTTCTCTGAACTAGAATATTATCTTTGGAAGAAATGGATGAAACAGGCCTGGGTTTTAGGCTTGAGGATGCATGTGTTAATGGTCAGTTTGACAGTCTAGCATTACATGGGAGAGGGTCCATTGGGTTTTCCTGTGAGGAGATTATCTTGATTGATTTAATTGATATGGGAAGACCTGTCCACTGTGTGAGGTGCCATTCCCTGACTGGAATCCTGGACTGTATCCGTGGACAAGAGCTGAACAGAATGCATCTACTCCTCTCCCTGTACCTCAATTGTGGATGCTTTCTCACAGCTGTGTCACCCTTCTGCCATCTTGAATTAACTGGCAGATGGACTACACCCCAAAACTGTGAGTTGAAATAAACCCTTTCTCCATTAAGTAGCTTTTCTTGGGGTATTTTATCACAGCAATAGTAAAAGAGATAAACATAAGCATGGTGATGTGTGGCATATAGAAGAGATTCTTTTCTACAATGGTATGTAGGAAGGTAGAATTAAATGAGTTTAAAAAAAACAATGCTTAGATTTCTTGATAAGAGATAAGATGAAATTTAAATAAGACAATGTCAGTAAGGCTACTAATTTCCTTTAAACAACTTTTCCAGAAATGTTTATTTTTATAAAATTATTTCTGTTGTCTTCATATCTATTGTTATTTGAGTTGGGAAGACACATAATAACAGCATATATATATATATATATATATATATATATATTACATATGTAATACCCAAATTTTAAAACATTATTCTATGATCTATATTACTATATGCTTTAAATATTAATCAGGGAAATCACATTCAGCAGGCTTCCTTGAAAAAAGTAAAAAATAAAATTTTAAAAAAAACCTTTTCATCAGTGATTCTCTCCATAAAGATGTTTTTTTCAATCCACTTTCAATTAAGAGTCAATAATGAATGCAAATTATCAGTGTCCTACAGAATTATTATTGTCTTAGCTTGCAAGCAAATTGATTACTAATAATCTGTTTTTAAACAAGGAATTATTTTTCACATTATCTCTGAAGGAAAATAGATACCCATTATGTGATTATTTTAACTTTCATTTTTTTACCTGGATGACAGAGTAGGAATCCTATTCAATGACAAATATATAGGTATATAAGTGTAATTCATATGTGAGATTATATCATATATGAGTACACACACACTCAGTGCACAGTATGGACAACAGTAACAGGCTATAAATTAAAGATAATTCTTTTTTTTTTTTTTTTTTGGTTTTTCGAGACAGGGTTTCTCTGTGTAGCTTTGCGCCTTTCCTGGAGCTCACTTGGTAGCCCAGGCTGGCCTCGAACTCACAGAGATCCGCCTGCCTCTGCCTCCCGAGTGCTAGGATTAAAGGCGTACGCCACCAACGCCCGGCAAAGATAATTCTTAAAAATAAAAAGAGACACATAAATTAACTTTGTGTGTCTTAAAAATCTTTTCTTTCTTTCTTTGTAAATCAGTAGAATTAAAATAAACTGAAATGTCAAGTAAAACTGAAGTTTATGCCTTTATCAATCATACTTTATGCAAGCTAAAGTACTAAAACCTTTTCCTAGAACATTAAAATGAATGAAAGGTGTTTTGTCTGCATATGGAGGTAAAGGATATTTAATTTTATGTTTTTTTAATATGCATCTCTTTCTTTGAAAACAGACTCTTCTCTCACACAATGCATGCTGATTATAGTTTCTCCTCCCTCTATCCCTCCCAGCTCCTCCTCCCCTCCCCTCCCCTCTGGATCTACTCCCTTTCTATGTCTCATATTAGAAAAGACTGCTAAGAGATAACAACCAAATATGACAAAATAAAATAAAAGATGAAGCAAAAACTATCATATGGAAGTTGGACAAGACAACCCCACAGGAGGTAAAAGTCCCAAGAACAGTCACAAGAGTCAGAGACCCACGTCTCACAGTCAGGAGTCCCATAAAAATATTAAGGTAATAGCTATAACATATATGCAGAGCACCTGGTACAGACTTGTGAAGGTCCTGTGCTTGCTACTTCAGTCTCTGTGAGCTCATATGCACCTTGCGTAGTTGATTCAGAGGGCCTTGATCTCCTGGTGTCCTCCATCTTCTCTGGGTCTTACAATCTTTCCAGCTCCTCTTCTGCAGGATTCTGAGTGCTGAGGAAAGGTATTTGATGGAGACCTCAAATTTAGACTCTGCATAATGTCTAGCTATGGGTCTCTGCATCTGTTTCCATCTGCTGCTGGAGGAAGCCTCTCTTATAATGACTGAATAAGGCACTGATCTATGAGCATAGTAGAATTCCAGTTTACTGATTTTTTATTTTTAGACCAGTGGGGTTTTGTTTTACCCTTGGTCTCTCAAATACCTAGTCTCTGCTTCTTGGTTACACAAGCAGTTTTGGGCTTGGGCTCCTTCTCCTGGAGTGAACCTTAAGTTAAATCAGACACTGGTTGGTTACTCCCCCAAATTCTGTGCCACCATTGTTCTTATCATATTTTGCAGGCAGGACAGATTGTAGATCAAAAGCTTTGTGGCTGGGTTGATGTTCTGGTTTTTCTTTCAGTAGCCTGCCAAGTATTTTCCCTCACCAAAGACACTAGAACATAGGGGTTAAGGCTCCATATGGGTACCACCTTGACATCTCCATGTTCAATGAGATGTATGAGTGTTGTGCTAGACAATGACCCACACTTGTCACTGTACAGAGAGCAGCCCTTTGTCTTAGTAACAACCTGAGTTATATGGGAATTTCCATGAGACCCTTAGGCCAACAACTCAATTGAATGCAACTAAGTCCCACTACTTGAAGTCCTGCCTGGCTTCAAGAGATGGCCAATGGAGTCTCTGTATTTCCTGTTGCTAAGAGACCTCATTAGGGTCACTTTCATACATTCCAGGAAGTTTCCATTGCAATAGGTTTTCAACACCAGTTCCCAAAACACCCCCAATTCCAGCCATCTCTCCCTGCACTTGCTCCCTCCAATTTATCTCTGCCCTACACCTGATCCCCTGCTCTTGTTCCCAATGCACCCCTAGTCTGCCTGCAAAATCTATTCTATTTCCTCTCCCAGTGAAATACCTGCATCCCCCTCAGACTGTTCCTCTTTACCTAACCTCTCTAGGTCTGTGGATTATAGCTTGGCTATCATTAACTTAATCAGTAATGTTCACTTATAAGTGAATACATACCATATTTGTCTTTCTGGGTCTGAGTTACCTCAATCAGGATGACCTTTTCAAGTTCTATCCATGTGCCTACAAATTTCATGATGTCATTTTTTTTAAACTGCTGAGAAATAATCCATTGTGTAAATGTACTACATTTCCTTTATCCATTCTTCTGTTGAAGGACATCTAGGTTGTTTCCATTTTCTGGCTATTATTAATAAAGCACCAATGAACATGTTTGAGCAATTGCCCTTATGGTAGGATGGAGCTTCCTTTGGTCTTGAGTTAGACAAACTCTCAATTTTCTGAGGAACTACCATACTGATGTCTATAGTGACTGTTTAAGTTTCCATTTCCACAAGTAATAGAGGAGTGCTCCTTTCATCCACATCATTGTCAGCATGAGCTGTCAGTTGTGCTATTGATCTTAGCCATTCTGACAGGTGTAAGATGGAATCTCAGAATACTTTTTGATTTGCATTTCCCTAATAGCTAAGGATGTTGAACATGTCTTTAAGTGTTTCTCAGCCATTTGAGATTCCTCTATTGAGAATTTGCTGTTTAGATATGCACCCCATAAATGAATTAGATCACTTGTGTTTTATTTTTATTTATTTATTTATTTTGGGGTTAGTTTTTTTTTTTTTTT
>CABHPP010105263.1:0-24375 GCA_902168425.1 Peromyscus attwateri
AAGAAAGGAAAAAAGACTAAGCTTCACTTGGGTTGGCCTGTGCCATCCTCCCCGCAATCTCAAAGCGATGAAATACAGTGCTCACTAGATGGCGCTCAACAGCAAAAGAAGCAGAGAAGGAGTGGAATTGAAGCGCCCAAACTGATTTTTCTTTTTTTAAAAACCAGTTAGGTGCGGTGGGGAGTGGTGGAGGGGCACCGGATCGCCAGGCGTGCCGGTTCCCAGGATGCTGATGGGGCTATCGCTGCTCCGGGATTTCCGCGGAGACCTGGCTCGGGAATGCGGCGCACACTCCCAGGGCCTTCTGTTCCTTTCCCGGGTCCCTTGCATCGGTGACCTCCCCAACCCGGGGGTGGGAGAGCGAGTTGAGACCGGGAACTTGGAGCCACCTTCAACTGCAATCTGCATCACTGCAGTCCTCGGTACTTTGGGGATCCACGAAGATAATAATTGTCTTTAAAAGTAGAGGAATAAAACCAGTAGACGAAGAAGGATGATAGTCAATTCCAGATCCATGCGTTTTTACATATAATTCTAATAGTCCTTAATAATCAGTGTCAATATTCATGAACCCTAAAGGACCCCGAGTCCAGGAAATCCTAATGAATCCTCGGTACTCTGTCCCCTTGTCAAAGCTTGGGGCTCAGTGGTTAGTAATGCAGATTAAGTTTCTTGAGGAAGGACTGAGATTAGGCGGTGTTCCCACCTTCTCACATCCGCCCATCTTGAGGACACTGCAGGGCAGTCTGTACCTTTAGAGGGCATGGCTACTCAGCCTTTCTGGATTGCAGTGGGAGACCCTTGAATCAGGGGAGGGTGGAAGGGCCTATTTTCAGGCCTGACCGACTTCTGTGACTTTCTCGCTTTAGGGGATGAGGAAAAGAATGTTTTAAGGAAGCTCTGTGATATGGTTGGTATGTGGAATGGAGGGCACAGATTGAAACTGAAGTGGACTCAGGTAATCTGGCAGAGCAGACAGTGTTGGGGGTCCAACAGGAAAGAGTTAAGTGGAAAATTATCTCAGGAGCAAGGGACCCACAGCATGACCCCAGGAAACAGGGTCAAGGGCACAGGAGGCAAGTTCCTTCATAGTAGGGCTCACTAGGTGGTGACATTGGGAAGTTTGGGAATTGGGTTTCTGAGAGTAAACATTTTTTTTTTCATTCTAAGATTGTGGCACAATACTATATGAAATTGCATTTGGAGAAATGGGAACTTTAGTAGAATTCACTTAGGATTAGACTTCAGTGTGTAGTCAGTAGATGGTCTTTCAAAAGAGTCTGTTCTGTAGAGTAGGGTACAGTCAAAGGGTGCACACGGACCTGACTTTAAATTCCAGCGACTACAGCAATTGGTCATTTTGTGGCAGGTTCTTATTATTTTTTCCCCTACACAGTTTCTCCAACAATAATAAAGGGGTGTGGGGATTATGCCTATTCTGTGTATAAAAAATAGTGCCAATTAGTACTTGCGATTATTACTGGTTTTATTGTCTTCATTGTGTTGAGTGACATCTACCGCCTTCTCACTGGTGACTACTAAATGGGAATCTGGCAAGTAATGTATTTTACTGTGAGAGTGATTTTTGTTGATCCACAGTTTAGCTGAAAGCATCTTGGATGGCAGCCTGTAATTAATTCCGACATTTGCCATTTGCCAGCCTCGAGGTCTGCCTGTGTGTGTGAGGAGGCTTCTTAGGAATTCAAGGGGAGAAGTTATATGTGGTTTTGCATTCTTGAGCTCTTCAACAGGCACAGTCAACTGGTATAAAAGCCCTACATGCTTCTGAGGAATTTTCATAGCCGCCGAAATGAAAGACGACTCCGTTGCTGGAGATGCTGGCAGAATACAGAGCAAACTGCGACTTAGTCTGTTTTTCAGTTTCTAAATCACAGATACTTGTATATCACAGATCCATTTATTTGAGGAGTTCTCAGAAGGGGACTAGCAAGCCAAACGCAGTCACAGTAGTATTAGCCGTGAATTTGGTCTAATGGAGTGCTTCTCTCTCAGAGGACATGGGCGTTAAGATGCTGATTTGAAGATGGAGTAATATGCCCATGAAAAGCAGGTGACAGTCTTCAGGTTGTTATTGTCTTAGGTAATTAGGCTGCTCTCCAACTCACTATGGGAAGTGGGAGGGTCACTTCGGAGGGAAAGAGTAGAACCATGAGAGGCTCCCCACCCCCAACCTCACCAAAGTTTGGCCTCTGCCCTCGCTAAACCATTAGCCTGCCTTTGGCAAGTGTTTGGATGCCCACTGACTTGTCCCCTTACATGACCTCAGCTGCTGAGACTGCTGCTTGCACCAACAGCATCCCCTCGCTTCCTTCCCCCGTCCAACTCTCCTTTGTGTGGTGCTGCATTAGAGGCAGGGGCCACACCTCCTGCTTTCTTTGACAACCTCATTGCACCATTAGGGTTTCTCACAGATGCTCCTAGTTTTCTTTTCCTCTCATGATACCCATTGCTCTGGTTCAGCTTTACCTGCTTGCTGGCCCTGCTTCCCATGTGTACGCTGCCAGGCTGAGCCTCTCTCCTGATCCCTGGAGGAATGCTTCATAGGGAGCATTGGGTTCATCTAATTTCCATTTCCTTAGCACTGGACCACACTCCCTCTCCATTTTTTTTTTAAACCTTACTTTCTTAATCCCAAGGGATCTTATTAATTTTGTACTTCTTTTTGTATTTAAATAAAAAAATTCACATAGGTACCACTCTTTGTAACTGTGTATTTTGGTTAAATATTTTCCCAAAATGCAGCATTTTGTGAATGATAAACTGCTTTTAGCATACTCAAAGGGCTGTTTAGGACTTATTTCACAGACATTTTGAATGTTCCAAAATGTGTTAAAGTTTAACTATAAAAGACTTTGTGTATTGGGAGAGTCTGGGCAAGAAAAAAAGTAGGATACCGATATGGATTCGAGCAGATCTGACAGGGCTCTGAGGTGACCTGGTTTCTCTCGATTTCTGTTCCTTCTAGCCAGAGTCCCCTTTTCTCCCTCCTCTGTACCACAGCTGCCACCACATTGGAATAGCAGCTGTACCCTGAGTCTAGCAGACATGTCTGTATTTTCCTCCTGTCCTATAGTCCCTTCCTCCCTCCCTCCTCTATGTGGGTTGCTCACATATCAGGACCCAGCCCTTTTTTACCCTGTGACTACTAACTCCACCCTGTTTCTCTTAACCTCTGCAGACTCAGTGTTCTGTCTCTGTCTGTCTGGTTCTGTCTCTCTGTCTCTCTTTCTTTCTGTCCTTCATATCCCCGCTGCTAACATCCAGATTATGGTTCTTAACAGGTTCTAGTAAACCTTTTTGTATTTGTTTTGTTTCTCTTGCTAGGGAGTGAGCTCTTTGATGGAAGAGATAGGGTTGATTCATCTTTAGGTCTTGGTCTCCATAATAATGTCTGGCTCCTGGCAGATGCTCCACAGTTGTGTCTGTGGATGGACAGGAACCCGTGCCATGGTTACATTAGCACTTACTTTTCTGTAATAGGCAAGAATAGGGCCAAAGGGAGTAAGAGGTTGCATAACTGCTGATGGCTTTGGAAAAATTATCCAATATTTGGGAATGGAGAGAAGAACTGACAGCATGACCTTCAGTACCGTGTTAGAACACCGGCGGAGCTGCCAGTGCCCACCCCATTAGCTGTCTGCCGTCGTACAGCTTGCAAACTACGGATGTTTATTTCTTTAAACGTTTTTAAATGGTTAGATTCTAAATAGTTATATAAGTGCTTACATAATATTTTCAACTTTTCCTCTTGGCTTGCAAAGCTTAAAATGTTTACTCTCTGGCTCCCGCAGAAAAACTTTGCTGATGTGTGGAAGACGGCCACTTTGTTTGACTCACTGTTTACTATTGATTGTGGCCCAGGCATTTTACGACTGTAAAGTTAGATGTTAACACACAGAAAACCATAAAGCTACAGCGTTTGCACTTTCTGGTTCGTAGTTACAGCCTTATTTTCACATTCTCTTTTGTTCTCTGGCTATAGAAAATCTGTTTCTATCCCCTCTTCCCACAAGCCTTTGCAGCCTAATGATTCTCATAGAAGTTAAATGAAACTTTAGCGCATGCCCCCTGTCTGTTTGTATGGCAACTGTAGCTTTCATGTTTTGAGGGGGGTTCTTGGTGCAGGTGGGAGAGGCAGGGTGGGCAGGTCAGGTGGTTTTGGAAGCCAGGAGAAACCTTGGAAACCAGGGGTGGGAAAGCCTGGTCATGTATGGCACAGGCTTATATACGACTTTTTTCAACAGATAGTGAGGCAAAGGGAAAGGGTAGAAAGGCAGAAACTCAGTGTTGCTACAGAGTGTCTAGCTGCCTTGCCTGGGAACAGGTTAGACTCACAGGATGCCTTTTCCACTTTGCGAAGATAAGCTCTTGGGGTTCTCTCCCATAGACAAAGCTAAGCATTTATTCTCAATACACAGTGTCGCTAGTGGCTGCCTTCTCTCTCTCTCTGAGTTTCCCCCATTTAATTCTGTCAGAGAGACTTTCCTCAGACAGACTGAACCAGCCTCACTGAGTTCCAGCATATGCTCAAATGATCAAGACTACAAGCATAGGAGTCTCCTGTATTTGCCAAAAGCGACCTGGAATTATTAGGGCCTTTGCCTGTCAGTGCCCACAAGCCTCTCTCCCTTCGTGCGCCTGGACCCACACTCCTGTGTGTCAGCCCTGGCCTTGTCTGTCTGAAGAGACCACACCAGGAGTTCAGCCAGGTGAGTGGGAGTTTAAGGCTCATTTACACCTGTCTTCGTTCGGCAGCACTGTCTGCCAGGTAGCAGCAGTTGGGGGGAAGAGGAGAACACTGTAATTTGCTCGCCTGTCAGTCACCAGGACAGCTTCTACTCAGATACATCAGCAAGAGGGGAAAACCTGGCTTAGCTAGTCATTCTGAAAAACTAGGGGCAGAAGAGCTGTCATACTGCTCCGTAGAAAAGAAAACGACTGAAAAATCCCCTGCATGCTTTCTTTACTGCTTCAAAATGTAGACATTTACTTATTTTTTAATGGAAATGGGAGAGGGGGGGATATAGCATTGCCTCGGGCTTCTGTCTCCTGCACTACAAGTAATAATAAAAATATTTGCTTATTTCCCCAAACTAAGATTGTACAGTAGTTCAGTGAGAGGACATGTTACTACAATAGTACTGGACTTTTTTTTTTTTTTTTAAGAACAATGCTTTAGATTTCATGTTTCATAAGACATGCAAATTCATGGAATTAAGAAACTGATGCTTTTTTCAAGCGATAGTGTTGAGTTTTGGGTTTTTTGGAGAGCTGTCTCCATGTTCTATATTGAAACAGGGCTGCAAAGAGGGACAGAAGGGGAGGGCCACATGGGAGCCAGGGTGGCCTTTGTGTGTCTGTCCAAGTGTGTACCTGGTTGCCACTTGCTTTTGGCTCTTTCTCAATAGCCACCTGTTGTAAGGATTCTAGTATTATGTAATATACTAGAATTGCACTAGTAATATGTAGTATTATTTTAAGATGCGTTACATGTGTTTATGCTGTGGAACATTTGTTTAATGATGCAAAGGTGTGTTGCATTCTTTTATGTTGCATTCGTTTAATTCTGTGAAGCTGTGTTACTTTGTCTGTCTAAAATACCTGATGGGTCTAACAAACAGCTGAATGGCCAATAGCAAGGCAGGAGAGGAGGGATAGATGGGGCTGGCAGGCGGAGAGAATAAATAGAAGGGGAAGAACATTAGAAAAGATGAAGGAGCAAGAGAACAAGAAGAGGAGGACGCTAGGGGCCAGCCACCCAGCTACACAGCCAGCCATGGAATAAGAATGAAAGTAAGATATACAGAAGTAAGAAGAGGAAAACACCCAGAGGCAAAAGGTAGATGGGATAATTTAAGAAAAGCTGGCTAGCAACAAGCCAAACCAAGGCCAAGCATTTATAAGTAAGAATAAGCCTCAGTGTGATTTATTTGGGAGCTGGGTGGCAGGCCCACAAAGAGTAAAGGGTGAAAAAACAACCAACAACAGCCACCACCTCCAGTGACAGTCTGTACTCCTGTGTCATCTGCAGAGTGGGCCTCCCCAGCCCTGGTCCTTTGCAGCTGCTGCCAACTGCTCAGGCATGGCTATCAGGACACTCACTGGCCAGTTTATCAACACAGAAGGGTCAGGGGTCTTTATAGTAGTCCAGTTCTACACTCCCTCCTGCTCAGGTGGCCGGGTCTCAGCAAGCTGAGATTTAAAAGGAATCATAGCACTCTCTTCATCTGGCACCAAGCCAAGCCCACAGGAACTTGCTTAAAGTCTGCTACATAAGAAAATAGCCATTAAAAGGTATGTTTGAACTAAAAAGGCATATTTTTGATGTCAGCATAGTGTAAAGATATCCTTTCGCCACAGTTTCTTTGAGCAGGGACTGTCACACATGGACAGGTCATGTGGAGGTGGATGGATGCTCACTAGTTCAGAGATGGTGTTCAAGGTCTGGTGTGCCACTCAAATGCACGCTTGCTGGTTCCCTGCATGAATCTGCCCTTCGCCTGTGGTGAGATTGCTCAGGATCCACAGCTGTGAGCAAGGAAGCCCAGTGGCTCAGGCAGGCCTGGTCCCCCGTGACTGCTCCTGTCTTTTTCCATCTGCATTATTCTCGATGAGAAGGAAAACAAAAAAGTGTAGTTTGGCGCCGTGGCTTCTGCCTGTACACAGCACAATGAAACTCGAATCTCTTGTAGTTGAGGAATGTATATACATTTTGGTCTGTGTAGAAGGAAACATACTCATTTTTAAAACTTTTATGAAGCCGTCTTTCCGATCTTCCTGTTTTCAGATCTTTTGTCTGGAGCATTGCTAATGCGTTCACAGGCTCCCCATAGCCATTTCCTGGCAGATTTCAAACATTAATTAATTTGTGTCCTTCATTCATGATTTCATTATTTTTCTGTGCATTAAAAGCAGGTTCCCTATCTCCAGGTATGTAGTAAAGAATAGAGTATTTCACTCTAAAGCACAGTGTAACTGTCCAGTAACTTCTGCAAAATATCTCCCCATGGATACCGAGTGGTCATTCATTCATTCATTCATTCACTCATTCAGCAGTTTTCATCTATGTTCATTGCTAGACACAGTATGTCTGCCTCTCTGGAAGTTCCTGAGCTGCTCCTACTTAGGGCTATGGAAAGCAGGTAGATCATCGAGTTCGTCCTCTCTGCCCTTCCTCTTTTGTATCTCTCAAGTTGGGTATGCAGCCCACAGCACACTGGGAAGCTTGCAGGCATTTTTGTATTAGGCAGCTCAGCATAAATTTGGCTCCAGCAGGAACCACAGCTGATGTTAGTAGCATCTCACTTCTACCAGTTGCCCAGAGGGAAGGCTACACCACACAACGGTTCACAGGGTATCAACGAAAACAGCCTCAGCTCCAATTACTTCACTAACACCTTGCCAGGCCAGTTTTTAATCACTTTTTATGGTACCCTGTGCAGGTCATAAATTAATAGTCAAATTAATTATGACAATGTTGTAATACTAACTATTAACATCTATTAGGCAACTATAATGTGTCAAACACTATGCTGAGGACTAAAAATACCCTTTTTATTAATCCTTCTGCTCTTGGAATGTCCCCTATTGTGGTACAGGACTGTCCTCCAAGCCAAACTGCCATCATCTTTATGAGTTTGGCTGTGCCTGTTTGAAAAAGAGACCACAGCTGGGCTTGTTGACTGTTGGTGGTCCCTCACAGAAGGAGGGATGGGAACGGTTATGGGAGGATTGTCACCTCATTATTCAGCCATTCCTACCAACCAGTTGCATGCGATTCTTCCCTAATTGCACGTAACCTCAGGGAGAGACTAGAGTGGATAGGTTGGGGAGGACTTGGGAGAAGGCGCCATTTACATGGCCATAAGGGAGTCATCATTCATACTGGGCACAGACCTTGCAGTGCGGCTGCCTTAATGACACTCATGCTCCCAGCCATACCCTTCACCTATTGCTCTGAAAGAAAGCCTGATAAACCCAATGGTTCTCCAGAGTAACTGTTGATGGATGTGTACCTCAGTTTGTCCTTGGGACCTCAGGTAAAGGGGTAGACATTGTCTCCTACAGGGAAGGAATTTTAGCAACCTTTCACGGTGGAAATGGGGTGCTGCTATTAACACACAGGGTTCACATTCAAGACTGGGCCCCCAAGGTCATGGCTACGTTGCACTTCTTTCAAGCATCAGCAGTGGCCCCCAGCTCAGGCATGGCATGGCACTACAAGCCCCCAGCATCTTTCTAAGACATCTATCAAGTGGTTCCTACTGTTGAAACTCCTGTCCTCAGAGGCATACATCCAGACTCTCCCCAGCCTTGGCCTGGCCCTTCCAGGGACAGTTTTTGTCTTGAGTGGGGCTCCTAAGGACTGACAACTGACTGAGGATGGAGGAGGGCAGGGGCCAGGCTCCCACCTCGCCTGTGCTCTGTAGTTCGCCTGGATCCTTTCTGTTACTTTTACCACCCGACTGCAGAGAACAGCCTGAGCTCTGGGTGCCGTCTGTGGATGGAGGCAGTCAGTCTTTCCCTGACATTTAGGTGGTCTTTGATTGCTCAGGGGGTCTAGTAGGCTTCCTTAGGCAGCTCCTGTTTGGAGGTAACGACTCCCCTGCTCAGTGCCCAAGGCTGTGCGGTCTTTTTAATGATGCTGTTTACCAAGGTACTGAGGCAATTTTTGTAGGATTGCTCCAAAGCCTGCTCTGTCAAAGATAAATGTTTCCTACTGAGCTTTTTTGGCTTGCCTTTTTGCCCAAGGCCGTTTCCCTCTGTCTTCATAGTTAGTCCACAGAGAGCCAGAGCGAGCCTTAAAGATCCACCTCACTAATTCATAGCCAATTAGGACACTTTGTTTTCCATCTGCCTGGAAGGCTGCTTTGGCAGTGGGACAGAGTCCTCCCGTCCTGCACTCCAGGGGATTAAAAACCTTCCTTCAGTTAGAGAACAATTTTGAAGTACACGATGAAAACAGTCCCCACTTCAGGCCTGGCCCCTGACTGTGGCATACACTCTGCTTTGTTGCTGGAGCAAGCATTTGCTTTCTGTTCTAGAGTTTCTGGCTATTGTTTTACACACATGGGGGTGCTGCACTAGGGTGTGTAAGTGGGAAGGGACATTATTTTCTTCTTTGGTGGTTTCTCTAAGTTTGAATTTTGATCTGCTATCCCCCCTCTCCTCAGGATTTGGTCTGAGTTTCATCCCAAATTTTCTTATGAAAAAGACTATTCTGACAGTTCACTGAGGCCACAGGCTTCTGAAGGAGGAGGCCCAGGTTGCTGCGGTTCTTTTTCCAGAAAGTAC
This sequence comes from Peromyscus attwateri, assembly GCA_902168425.1. Taxonomy (NCBI): domain Eukaryota; kingdom Metazoa; phylum Chordata; class Mammalia; order Rodentia; family Cricetidae; genus Peromyscus; species Peromyscus attwateri. Next base: position 9,316 of record CABHPP010105263.1, read on the forward strand.
TTTGACCTCTCACAGAATGTAAACTAGCTTGGTTTGGGGCTACATTTTAAAATGTCTCTGCACAGCAAAAGGTCAGTATTGAGAGGAAACTGAGGCTCTCAGACTGTGCGGTTGGGGGCGCCCTTACTCCTTGCTTTTCTATATAGGAACACTTGGGCCTGCAGGTTGAAGGCCCTCTTTCCTTAATCATGAAGTTCATAGCTTCTAAAAGGTTGCATTGTTAAGTGTAATTTAATTTCATTTTTGTGGCTTGACAGTTGATCAACATGCTTGAGAACAAAACAGAAGGAACCAGAAGTTCCCCAGGCTTTCGTCGTCGTCGGCTTCACCTACCTAGTTCAATGTTGAGAGAGTAGCTGTCAATATCCAGATTGAGCTGTTGAGCTGCCGCGGATCGGAGATCCTCCAGGACCCCGCGCACCGCCTGGGTGAGGTTGTAGGGCACCACCTTTGCAAACCGCACTCTGCTGTTCACGATCACACTCCCGTTTCGGAAGCTGAGTATTTCCAGTTGCTTAAATCCCGTCAGATTGGATCGTAGATATGGAACCAACTGCAAAAGAAGAAATTTATTCCTGACGTGGTCACTACGGCCGGTTGTACTTCTGCTCCCTCTTCATTACCTGAGGCGCGCCTTTCATTTCTTCATGGCTGGTTTTGTTGTTGGATGTGAGACCAGAAGACTACGACCTAATTAATGATCTTTTTGTAGTAATTACATCCATATTTCCACCCTTCTGCCTGCACTGAGATAGATGGGCAGGGATTTCTTCATGCCTTGTGAGAACAGATTTTTTTTTTTAAGTGACTATTCCAAATTGAGCCCAGGAGCTAATAAACTTATGTCTGTGCAAATGGAAATGTGAAATGTGAAATCTGAAATTACCCATTGAAATAAAAAGACCCAAACCCAATGTGTCTGTCTGTTAGTGTAGTGAAACCTTCTGGCACGCAGAACGGAAGTGACAGTCAAGACAATTGGATGGGGGTATTGAAGCTGGTTCCAACCAGGTAGGTGGCCTTCATTGAGCAACGCAATTACAATACCTGTGTGGATCTCCGTGCTTATCTGAACGTGAGAGAGCAAAGGTGGCTTCCCAGGGATTCCTTTCCAAACATGATTTAATAATCTCAAAAGCAGCCTCAGGACGTTGTGCTTTGTGCTTCCCTTGTGGTCACACCTGTCTCTTGTGAGCCAAGGCCATCTTGAAGGTCATTGCCCAGAAATGTTTGAAACTCATTTCCTGACTCTAGAAGGGTTCACGAACTATAGCCCTATAAATACCAACAGCACACAGGTTCAAGCTGCAAGCTTCCTCAGTGGCTTGCCTCAGACTCACTCTCTCTTTCTTATCCTGTCGCTGTCTCAGTAGAATTTTGGCTCTGATCTTGTTTCACAAGGTGTGCTGGTTAGTTAAGTGAACTGGGTACAGACTAGAGTGTCCTGGGACAAAGAAACCTCAATTAGGGATAGCCTTTATCAGATTGACCCACGGGCCTGTCTGTGTCATGTTTTCTTGACTAATGATTGATGTGGGAGGGCCTAGCCCACTATGGGCTTTGCCACCTCTGGGCAGGTGGTTCTGGGTTATACAAGCAGGCAGGCTGAATAAGCCATGAGGAGCAATCTTGTAAGCAACATTTCTCTGTGGTTTCTGCTTCAAGCTTCTGTCTTAAGGTCCTACCTTGGAGATGATAGACTGTAACCTGTAAGGTGAAGGAAACCATTTCCTTCCCAAGCTGATTTTGGTAACAGTGTTTATCATGGCATTAGAGAAGCTAAGTAGAAGACAGCTTATCTTGAAAACAAAATGCAATTTGGTGTCAGAGTTGGGAATTTGTTCATGGTGCTCTGTCCTGATTTGTTCCGCTACCCTACTGAACTCATTCTTGAGTTGGCACTGAGTTGGCCTGGGGTAGGAGTTTTCTGTTTGCATTTTGTGTACAGACAATTAGTTGCCTTGTCTCCCAAATTAATTCCCAGAATGTGATGGGAAAGAAGATGACTCATTAGAGTTGCTATTTTTCCAGCCTCCATATAGCCAGACCTAGTCATGTGACTAGCTCCATCACTACAAAACGTGGGGGGAGGTTGCTGCTTCTCCGCTTGTTGACAAACTGCTCTCCCTGGATCACTCTCTTCTCCCATGTGAAAACAGGATGTAGCAGCCACTCAACTTTAACTTTGCAAAGGAGGAAACACTCTTAGGGCCACAAGTGGAAGAAATGTGGGTTTACAGGGTGATACTAGAACACATCTGCTCACCTATCAAGGAGAAATAAGCCTGCATCTGATTTCAGCGTTCTTAATACATTTGTTATGGCAACCTGTTACAAACCGGAAGGAAGACACTGGGGTGAGGTGAGGCTCAGGTTTCCTAAGATAGTCCCAACACTCCTCATGGAGTGTGTGTGTGTGTGTGTGTGTGTGTGTGTGTGTGTGTGTGTAGAACACAGAGTCTTGAAAAAACGTTCAAGCCATATGATAATTTAACTTATAAGAAGCATATTTTTTTCTGATATTGTCAGAAATCATGTGTGTGATATGCATTGTACAATTTATTTAATCAGACATGACTGCTAAAACCATCGCAGAAATATTTATGATTGTACATATATTTCTTATTACACGTGTAGAAATAAAATTAAAATGCAAGTTTGAGTGTGCTTGTTATTGAAGTGTATCCATCGTGAAAATGTTCTCACTTTATATATCAGGGATCAGAGATACAAATCATATAGCCATTTACAACAACATAAGGGAGTTTGAAAAAGGGGGATTTTATACCTGAACTGTCTTCCTTATCCATGCTGGGCAGCATGGCTCTATGCTTTTTCACAGTTTAGGAAAAGTTCACTTAGACTTCTCTTAGATTCCAAGCTCGGTACTATAGAGTTTCTGTGTAGAATTTGGATAAAATTATTTAGGGAGAACCATAATGAGGAGAATTTAAGGATAAACTTGTTTCCATGAAGCTGGGTGGCAGTGTCTTCTCTGATTGCCCACCCTAGAGCTCATTTCCCTGGTTGGATTTAAATCACCCCAGAACTCTAGCTGAATGCCTTCTGCAGCAGCACAGCTGCTTCAAATGCTCCTCTCTTCCTAACCTGCATCGCACAAGATGAGCAATGGTTATGCTATAATCACAAAGCAACGGCAAAAAAGCATGAGGAGATGGATGCAGCAAGTGGAGAATGGTAAGCTGCACCCACTCACCAGGTCACTCACTCACCAGGTCTGTGAATCGTTGTTCCAGGGCTTGATATTCCAGAGAACTCTTGTTGAACAGGTCATAGGAGAAAGGCATGTTAGCAACTCGAAGACTGAAGAATACCACTAACTCGTGGCCCTTGGTAGCAATGGTCTCAGAGCTGGTGGTGATGTATTGTAATGGGATTGGTGTGGTTATCTCCAAAAAATGATCCGGGGTAGCATCATATCCACTCAGTCCTGATACTTCTGGCAAGGTCGGGGAGTCAGATACATCCGTTTCCTCTAGATCTCTGATTGTATCTCCGCTGCTTGTAATCAACTGGCTGACACTGGAAGATGCAGGCCAATGTGACATTTCTAGAGGCAACTGGCTGATGGTGGAATAGTCACTAGCAGGGAGAGTGAGCCCAGGGACCAGAATTGTTTGGCCAGTGGTCATCAAGTGAGGGGAGCTTTGATCCGCTGGAGAGAAGATGCTAGGTGTGGTAAAAGAAGGTAGATTTTCCAATAGGGAAGTTGAGGCTGTTGGAGGTGGAGACCAAGAACTGTCTTTGGAGGACATGCCTGACACCATTTTCGTTATGTCCAATTATTTCCACCAAAGAGAAAATGAAAAAAAAAAAAAACAAAGTTAATCAACTTTAATTTACATTGACAGTTTCAACTACCATTTTAAAAAAGGAGAGATTGGTATAGAAAGGGCAAGCAATGCTGTATCCCAACCAACGGAGGCAAAGTGTGGGTCCCCGAACTCTGTTTATCCAGGCTCCAAATTCTACATAATTGAGATGAAAAGGAGTACTAATTACTTAGACTTTCTAGAAACCTGTCCAGATAGACTTAGCATTCCTGCAGAATAGGTAGAAGAATGACTAGTCATCACTAGAACAGGGTGGGATTCCACCCCAATTGACACTGGCATAGACTCAAAATCATACTGTCCCTGGAAATCTCAGACAACTTGCTGCAGGGTTTTGGTTCAGATATTTTATTCACTTTCCAATATTGCAAACTTGAGTTTTGAAAAACTGAACCTTTTTGGGATTCAATGACCACATGTTGGTAGCTTTATCATCTAAAATTCAACTACACTTTTTCAGAACTGGATATTCAGATTGAATAAGTTGACAATTTGCAAATGGTACTGAGCATGTAAAGGTGTAGGTGATGTATACTTTGAACTTTATATTGAACATTCATTCAACTTGGAAAGTATTTGATAGTATTTCAAATCTTTTCATTGCTTTCACATAGGGCTGCTGAAGTCCATTCCATTTTTGGTACAAAATTAAAAACAGTATTTATGAACTGAAAAAGTATTTATATGAACCTTTCAGATGGGGAGATTGATATATTATTAAAGTAGCCCAATAAACCTAAATCCAGAGTCACTGATTGCATTTAAGGGACTAGGGGGAGAGAGCAGGCAATTTTCTATGATTGCTTCCAGAGGCATTTTGGCAGATCTGTGGGAGAGTTCTCCTGAAACCTGCATGCTAAGTGTGATGAATGGTCTGTCTGAACGCAGATCGAATCTTTGGACTTGCAATCAACTAATTTACCACAGTGCAATCACCAAAACTGAAACATAAACAGGTCTGAAAGGCAGAATCATATCAGCTTTATTACTTTCTTAAAATAAAACTTGGCTATTGGTGAGTTATGCTTGCATTTCAGAGAAGGATACTCTTTTCTCATCCCTATCACAGAGTGCCTAGGTGTGTCTAACCATAATTCACTCAACTGCCCGAAATATTTGCTGATGTTGATGATCTCTGTGCATATAAACTTGGATTTTTATTCAAACTTTCTTTTGCTATCAGCTGAATGCTTGTGTATCACCCAAATTCATGTTGAGAATGCCCATTCCACAATGTGATGACATTTGGAGATAAGGCCATAGGGAGGTAGGGAGGCTGTGAGAGTGAGCCCTTATTAGATGGGATTGGTACTGGACCCTCATCTGAACAGATATGAGAGAGATGATCTGCTTTTGCAAAGTGACACTATAGAAGGCATCCATGTGCAACCCAGAAGTGCCGTTGCCAGGGCCCAAATCCACAGTAGCTTGATTTTGGACTTCCCTGACATTAGGACTGTAGAGGCACCCTTCTGTTGCTCAGTCACTCAGCACACGGTATTTTGTTATAGCCTGTGCTAAGATATCCGTGTAAGGCATGGGACCGAGTCCACTGACAGTATGGACAGTAACTGCAGTGCTGTCTGTGGTTTTGTGCCAACTTCCTTGCGCCATGCCTTAGAGTCTGTGCTCCTGGGATGTGCACTCAGCAGCTCCTACAGATGATAAGGGGTAGGAAAGCAGAGGCACTAAGTGCTGGGATGGATGCCTTCTGTCTGCTCCTGGGGGCCAGCGTTTCCTCACCTACACCTTCCCCACTGTGTAGACTGTAACCAGCTTAAAACAGGCCACACTGCAAGTCATCAGTCAAGGAATTTCTACCCTTCTCCTTCTGTGGCGTCTTCAGACAAGCTCTTCACATCCACAGCAAACCTCCCTGAGCAATTTCATTGACATAACAGGTGGCTGTTGAAATGTAGGGCTGCTTGATAGGATACAAAGCACCAACTGAAACAATCCTATGCTAAAACATTTACTCCTGTGTTTATGGAAAATTCAAAATTCGACTACAATCTTTTATTTTTCTTTGCCAAATCTAGGAACTCTATTTAAATGTGCTTTAAAAACTCTCCTAATCTCAAAAATAAAAGAAAAAAATAAAAATTCTTCTATTTTTTTTTCTTTTTCTTTTTTTGCTTAAGATTGAAGCTACTAAGGCAATAGTTAGTTCCTCTGGAGAAAAATTATTCAAGCCTTGCCATGGCTTCTAATTTAGATAGTTATGCTTTCATCCAATTCTTATGTAAAAATGAGACATAGCAGTGACACAGACTATTCTATTATTAAGTTTCAGATGCTACAATAGGAAGTCAAGTGCTAAAAGCCAAGGCCACTTATTTCATCATGGAATGTGAAAAATAAAAGACTCAAAATAACTACGCTTGAGAGTAGATGTGGGTCCTACAAGGGTGTAAAGTGTTTGTGCATGGTGGGGCACTAGCATAAAGCCTGGCTCCTTGGCGGAGAGGAAATGGATATTTTCATCACATGATAGGCAGGGGAGGTCTGTTCAAGGCCACAGTTAAAATGGTCCAGCAGAAAGCAGATGAACCCAGGGCAGCTGAAGCCCGAAGTGAGAGAAGTCAACAGCTGAAGTTGAGAATGGTGGGGGTGGGGTATCTAGATGAAGAGAAAGGAGAAGGGAGCAGGCTGAAGGAGAGGTGCAAGGGAGAGGCTGCTAGGAAGGATCATATCTGTCCTGTGGGGCATCAGCCTCAAGCAGCTGCCTACTTCATATCGAAACAATATAAGGAGAGATCTTCTAATATCCTTTAGATCTTCAGTTGGCACAGTCAACACATTCTTTTTTTTATATTTATTTTTATTTATTTATTTAATGCCGAATGCCGTTTATTGAAGGAGGGAGGAGGTCTTAAATACAGGCTTACAGCACAATGGGAGAACCCCTGGAGGGCAGAAGTTAGCTGCCGATGTTTTACAATCTTGCATCTAAGCAGTTAACGCCCATTATGCAGGATACACAGACAAGGAACTTCCCTTAAGCATCTTCAACATAAATCCAGTTACACTAAACTTAATAGAAGAGAGAGTAGGAAGTACTCTTGAACGCATTGGCACTGGAAACCACTTCCTAAATATAACACCAACAGCACAGACCCTGAGCACAATTAATAAATGGGACCTCTTGAAACTGAGAAGCTTTTGCAGGGTGAAAGACACACGGTCAATAAGACAGAAAGACAGCCTACAGAATGGGAAAAGATCTTTACCAACCCCACATCTGACAGAGGCTTGATCTCTACAGTATATAAAGAACTCAAGAAACTAGACATCAAAATACTGAACAATCCAGTCAACACATTCTTAATTTTATATGAAACACCACTCATTAATTACAATCCTTTTCATATTATAGAAATAGAAAGTTTTTTTTAATTTATCAATTTGTTCAATGACTGAATAGTTATCAATAGCCTCCCATTTGCTAGTCCAGATGCTCAGACACATCAGCAAACGAAACAGCGGTCAGTCAGTCTCCATGAGCTTACTGTGTAGTGGAGGAAGCCAGGAAAATAATCCTCCAAGTAAACACACTAGAAGATACAGAATGTCTGGTGGGGATGGATGCTCTGGAAACAAAACCAGTGGGAAAGGAGGGGAGGGTATCAGCCATGAGCAAATGCAAAGGAGAAGCATGTCAGAACAATAGTGTCATGTTCAAGGGACTGCTAGCTTGGGGACAGTGTGGTGATATTTTATTTGTGCACCCCAATAAAGCTTATCTGGGGATCAGAGGAAAAAGCCAGCCACTATATTAAACATAGAGGTCAGGCAGTGGTAGCACACTCCTTTAATCCTAGCATTTGGGAGGCAGAGATCATCTGGATCTCTGTGAGTTCAGGGCCACATTGGGAACAGAGCCAGGCATGGTAGCACACGCCTTTAATCCCAGTGCTAGTTAACCATAGAGGTCTGGAGCTCTGTATAGACAGACAGGAAGTGATAGAGCTGGGTAGAAGGAGGAAGTGATATAGCTGGGCAGAGAGAGGAAGATGGCAGGGCACAGAAAGGTATATTGTAGCTGGAGTTTTCTCCAGTCACGCTTGGGCCTGAGGTCAGGACAAATCTCTCTCACCCACCAGTCCTGTAGCCGCTTGGACCCAAGTAAACACACAGAGACTTATATTACTTATAAACTGTATGGCTGTGGCAGGCTTCTTGTTATCTAGTTCTTATATCTAAAATTAACCCATCTCTTTCCATATATAAGTTGCCATGTGGCTTGTGGCTTACTGGTACTTTCACATCTCACTTCCTTTGTGTCTGGCTGGTGACTCCTGACTCAGCCTTCCACTTCCCAGAATTCTCCTCTCTCCTTATCCTGCCTACACTATACTTCCTGTCTGGCTACTGGCCAATCAGCATTTTATTTATCAATCAGAGCAACACATTCAGAGCATACAGAAAGACATCCCCAGCAGTATATAGGCATGAGTATACAGGAAGTAGCTCTCTCTGGAGGCTGAGGAGTTGGTAAGGTAAGGATGGATGTGGTTTGTCCTATTCCTCTGATCTTTCAGTTTTCACCCCAATATCTGGCTCTGTTTTTTTTTTTTTTTTTTATTAATAAGACCATTTAGCAATTCATCTTACAGGACAGTGTGACCCCACTGAATGCTGCAGTCTGCCAATGGTCATGGTAGCTGAAGACATTTTCCAATATAGACAACCTTTCTTAGGATTATTCAGTTAAAACAAGAAAGCAATCCATGAAAGAGGGAGAAATGGATACTAAAAAAAAGAAGTCAGGGAGACGTTTTGGAGGATCGAGAAGGCAATTCTAAGGAGAGAGAGTCAAGACTGGATATGGGCAGTGGCTCACAGATCTTCACTGCTGAGCCTGCCTGATTTTCTGAATTCTAACTCAAAAAGTATACTTTTTCCTTTTCTCCCTTTTTGCCTGTTCTCTAGAAAAAGGCTAAAACCCCGAGCTTGCACGCTCTGACACTCTAAAAATTATTTCTCTGAAGAACACTTCCACAGCTGCTTGTCACCCTGTGGTTTCTCTCTCAATGGCCAATAAAATGATCCTCAAACTTAAAAAAAGAAGAAGATTGCCTTCGTATAAAGAGATAAATACAGGAAATGCAGATATCATTAAGCCTCATGACAGTGTGCAGATTTTTTACAAAATAATTTTACAGTGTCATTGGCAAGTGAAAAAAGTCTGCATTTGTGTTTTATCTAATATGGTAAAATTGTTGGAGGATGTATTCTATAGCACAAGAGGAAACCTGGGGCAGAGGGGGTCAGAGAATCCACTGGGGGAAATGTGGTGGAATTCTGAAGGAGACGTCCCAGTGAGGGTGCTCCACAAGGCCAAGAGAATAATGCTCCCTCAGAAAGGGAAGGGAAGGGAGTCTCTAAAACTTGGAACAGAGGCATCACCTGATGTGGATGCTACACCAGAAATTGTAGTGGGATGTTCAGGAGGAGTTGGCAACGAGTACAAAGAACACTAAACCACGGAAAACTAAACATTAAATGCAGGAAATCAGGAGGCAAAGAGAGCGAGTAGTTCACCTGTGGAAATAAGCTGAACACTAACTATTGATTTCATGATAGTTGAATTATGACTCTCCAGAAGTGTTGGTAGGGGAAGGTGAAGAAAGAAACTGCAAGAAACTGAAATCACATTCTACACTAATAGAAAATCAACAAATGACAACTAAATGTGAGGATGAGTGAGTGCCAGGAAGATGGTTGAGTTCCGAGGTAACTTTTAAATGTGTGGGACCTCACAGAAAGGAGGCATGAGATACCACACTTGACTACTTACAGAGATTGCCCTTTTGATTTGGAGATGATTGGAGATTCAAATGCGGTTGTAGAAATTAACACAACCTCCATCAGTCTGCTCCTCCAAGGGCAGAGACACAAGGCTGGTGGGCTGTCAGAACAGATTTTCTCAAAACACTGGAAACTGACTAGAAATGGTTAGTAATCATGGGGATGCTTAATTAAGAAAACCTGGCTGCATCTCGGCGCTCAGGGTGAACTGTGGGGCAATTTTTATTTTTCCTGTTTCCCTCGGCGCTGTGGCTCTGTGGTAGCCTGGGAAACAGCATCCCTCATCCTCAACACCAGACTTCGCAAGCTGAAAGGACTCATGGAAGAAAGAAGAGTAATTATTTGTTTTGACCTGTTTTTTGACTCCCTGGAAGCCGGATTCAAAAGGCCTGCCTTTCTCTCTCCTAGCAGAGCTCTCCTGAGGCTGCAGTGGCTGCCCGCGGGGTGCCTGTTGAAACCACACAGGCACAGGTACTAATTGCTGCTGTGTGAGGCAGAGGCAGCCGGCGGGCACAACAGCCCACTAGCCACAAACTTGGGGGCGAAAAGGCGGAGGAAGAGCTGCTTTGAGGAACAGTTCTGCCCTGTGGAGAAGAAGGTGGAGAAGAAGGTCGCCCACAGGCTTAGGGCTCAGCGTGCCTTCTCTGAGAAGGACATAACTCACGTGGGCTTCAAGTCCAAGCTTCTCTAATGCAGAAAGTCAGACCCCATGCACAGATGCGGCTGCCTTATGTCTCAGGGTTTCCTTTTGGAGTGATGAAAGAGTTCTGGACTTAAACAGAGTTGAGGGCTGCACGACCTGAACATACTAAAAAGTGCCGAATTGTCTACTGAAAGATGACTATGATACTGAGTTTTATTTCAGTAACGGAGATAGTAATACATAAAATCACGTGTTCCCTTCCCTTCATGTCCCCCTCACCCGCCTCTCTCTCTCTTTTCGAGACAGGGTTTCTCTATGTAGCTTTGATGCCTGTTCTGGATCTCGCTCTGTAGACCAAGCTGGCCTCAAACTCACAGAGATCCCGAGTGCTGGGATTAAAGGCGTGTACCTTTAATTATTATTAATGATAATCTTTCCAAACCAGCATACAATGTCAACTAACATGTTAATATGACATGGAGATCACCACCAACCCACCCTGTTCTAGTAATCCAACTTCTCTTTCACCCTATCCCTTCCTCAACATCTGGCAACTACTAATTTGTTTTCCATTTACGTAATCATTTTCAATTTACATAATTGGAATAATTAAGTGTGGTGATAACATTTTTCTGAAAATATCTTTTGACCCCAAAGAAACAGAAGTTTTCCCAGGTGTTATAGCCAAGTTAATAATATGCTTGAGGTCACTTAAGGCTATGTACTAGTTAGCCTGCTCTCCTCCCATGTGCCCAGCTTGTGTAGTTTAGCCTGCCTTTAAGAGAACAGTGTAACTAACTCTATTATGTCTTGGATTTCCCATGCAATCAGCTTTTACAACTTCAGCTAACTGCATAGCTTTGATCTTAAGTTGTGTGCTCTTTCATAACCCCGACAGAATAGTGTTTATATGTGTGTATGTATAAATATATTTAAATGTTACATTATACATGATAAGCGCATGCCAGTTCTATTTGCCAGTGAAGGTTCCGAGCAGAGCCACCACCGAAGAGAAATATCCTAAAATCAACTTGCTAAGCTCAAGATCTCATTCCTCAATCCCGGGGAACTTCATCCGCACTTTCTTACTACTTTGGTCAGGTGTCGGGAACTGAAGGATGGGGTTGAGGCTGGTGTGGGAGGAAATACCGATTTGGCCCCTGCTGTGTAATAGTTTGCTCTACAAATGATTTTGGATCATTTTTCCTGTGTCCTAAGGCATTTTATAAACTCCACACTGATTACATTCTTTGTACTTCTGACGATACTTAATTCTTGAAGTATCAGTCTAGTTATCATTCCCTAAACGATGACAGAAGATGCAGCCCAAAGCTATGAGGACAGGTGCTGCAGACCAGGGATCATCAGGAGAATACGATACGAACATATAAAAAAAACTCCGAATCCTTAAATCCTGAATCAAAAGTCAGTTTTCCCACATCCCTCACACTAAACAGAGGTGCTGGGGCTTTGGAATATTGTTAAGCACTGCCTCAGAAAGCAACCACTGCTGCAGAGCCCAGAGCCACAGATACCTTCTTTTCTAGCTTCATTCTGAAGACCGTGATCTCTCTTTGTTTTCCATTTAGAATCAGTTCATATAAAGAAATTGCGTGCATTTGGCAAAAGAGCCAATCTATGCTTTTTCCTGGTTTGTTGGTGAACGAATATTTAGGAACAAATGAAGACATTGTACCATATAATTGATCTGCAGTGAAGTCATTTTTAAAAATATAGTCATGGTACAATTCTGGTCTGTCTTTCTTTTTTTTTTAGCTTTAATTTTCTTTCTTTTAAAAACATTTACTTATTTGTTTTAATTTTCTATGCATATGAGTGTTTTGTCTGCATGTATGTATGTGTGCCACATTCATGCCTGGTGCCCAAGGAGGTGAGAAGAAGGTATTGAATTCCATGGAACTGGAGTTATGGATGGGTATGAACCATCATGTGGGTGCTGAGAACCAAGTCCTATTCATGAGCAACAAATGCTCTTAACTATAGAGCCATTTCTCTAGGCCCCTCCAGCTCTAAGTAAATGATCATATATTTTCTCTCTATTAATAACTTCATATGCACCTGAAAAAATAATAAGGGTTAATACTAAACAAAAATTGAACCCAGTACCATGAAAAGTACAAAAATATTAGAGGGTGGTAGTCAACTTCCAAGAGAGCCACTGACAGTCCTTTCCCACGTGGTCCATCCACCTCAGATCCTCCAACAAGACCATATCTCCTAATAGTGAGGCCATTTTCTTTCAAGCCACCACAGAGGCCATGTTAGAAAGGCCCGAGCCTTTGACTAACTCCAGCTCAGGAAGTCATTTCAGAAGTAATGTCATCAGAGCATAAATACCAAATCTTAAGAGGAGTGTAGCCCTCACTGACATCTTGACGTGGAGCCAATTCAAGGCCCTAAGCCAGAACTAGTCACTCCTAGATTTCTATAGAACTGGAAGAGATGATTTGTTTCTATTGTTGCTTTAAGTCATTAAATTCAGAGGCATTTTACATGCAGCAGGGACAACCACTCCACACAGACACCATTAAACCCAATGTAACAGGGCTTTGTGTTGCCAGATTTTGTCTCTGGGTTTTACTTTAGTAAAGAAAGAATTTGGCTATGGGTTTAGAATAGTTAATCTGAAACATGCTTATATGATAGGAACACATTAGAATTTACATACAATATGCTAAAATGGATGACATCAGCATTCTGATATCTAGTTAATTTCCTTTTCATACGGAAGCATTTGGAATAGAAAATTTGTTTGCATTTATTGCATTTATTGAGTAGGAAGAAGGGCTCATGCAGGAAGGAGTGTGATTCCCAACATGGGGCTATCACTCCAACTTGCATTGACCTCATCTCCATGCCAGAAGTTTCCATCCCAATCAACCAGTACTTTTTTTTCATAGAAAGATGCTTCATTTACTATCCTGAAATGATCTTAATCAATAATATGACCTGACTAATACACATTTTCAAGACAGGTAGTGCAGTGGTACCACATGAAGAAGAAATAAAAGGAAATAATTTGTAGTGGTGCAGTGTGTGCTTTAAAAGGCATTATAATGCCCTAAGAAACAATATTTATTCTTTGTTTGTTTGTTTTTGGGACATGGTTTTCCCACGTAGCCCAGGTTGACCTTGAACATGCTATGTTGCCACAGCTAGCCTCCGGCGGTTTGTCTTTCCTCACAGCTTGCATTGCAGGTGAATGCCAGCACTCCTCACTCACATTTGTGTGAGACAACACAAAACATAATCTCTCCTTAATTTACCAATTAGTTGTATTGCTAGAAAATTCAAAGTTAATTAAAAAGTTGTAAAACATACCTTGTAGACTATACTTAAAAATGAGCATTGAGAAAACATGAATGCCTTAGTGTCTTCTCTAGGGCATCTTCAGGGTTACCTGATTGACAGGCCCTGTGCTTCCTCTTGTCTTTGCAAGGTATCAGTTAAGAAGGCTTGTAGATTATTTTTGTTCATATAATACAGAGGATTTTCATCAGAGGGAATATAAATCATTATTTCTCTGTAGACATTGACAAGTTTTATGGCTATTTGTACATTTACGTCCTCATTTGTGTTTGATAACTGTGTATTATTTTAAATTCTCTTTTGAACTGCTAATAACATCACATTTACTTATTAATTAATGTATTAAATGTAGCCCTCAGAACACTAATTTTCTATTATATGAGTGGTTTTAATTTTTAATATTTTAACAAATTTCTACTTTAAGAGAAGTCTGGGTGTTGACATTTGCAGTTTTCGTTTTCCTATATATGAATGTTTGGCAGGCTGCTATAAAGCAAATGAGACTAACAGATATACAGAACATTTCATCTAATAGCAGTAGAATGCGAATTCCTCTCAGTAGCACATAGAATGCCCTCCAGGATAGAGTTACACATTAGGCCACAAATCAAGATTCAGTGAATTAAAAAAAAAAGTTGAAATAATGTTTCAGACCACTACAGAACAAAACTAAAATCCTATAAGAACAGACACACATATCGTTTGGGCAACATGCTTTCAAATGACCAGTAACCAAATAAATTAGAATGGGATGTCATAACAGCCTTGAAACAAATAAAAGTGAAAATACAATGTATCAAAATATGTGCAATAGAGCAAAGACATACTAAGCGGGAAAGTTATAGTAATAAGTTCATCACCAAAAACTAGAAAAATAATAACAATATACCTTAAGCCCAGTAAGGCAAACATAAACCAAATCTAAAATTAGAGGGAAAAGCATAAAGACCAGAACAGAAATATATAAAATTTAATTAAAAAAATAGTTTTTTTAAGATAAGCAAAATTGGCAGACCTTTTGCCATAGTAAGCACATTTTATTTTTCCTCTTGTGTTTGAATTTTTGCCCGCATAAATGTGTATCACATGCATGCAGTACCCATGGTGGCCAGAAGAGGGCATCAGAACACGTGGAACAGGAGTTAGAGAAGGTGGTTAGCCACCATGCAGACGCTGGGAACTGAAGGCACCTGGATTTTTTGCAAGATCAGCTAGTGCTCTTAATCCCTTCCCTCCCCACCTACATTCTTAGCTTATTATCTGAACCAATCATTCTCCAAACATTTATTGAACACCTACTGTGTATCAGAATAAAATAGTAATTTCAATCAACCATAAGAGCTGTATTTAGAGTTATTGTATAGACACCTAGCTTGAAGTAAGGCCAAGGACTAAGGTGAGAACCTGACAAGACAAATTCCC
>CABHPP010105263.1:24475-41528 GCA_902168425.1 Peromyscus attwateri
CCCCCCCCCCCCGTTTAATCCAGGGTCATTTCTACAGAGACTCAGTGTTTAGAAATTTGGTAGAATATTGTTGCTTTTATTTTTCTTTCTAAAATTAAACTTTCTGTACATTCAAGAGAGCATTGAACAGAAAACAAAACAAAACACTTGAGATAGGATGTCTGACCCATTTTCTGCTTTACTTCACTCGGCCATTCGTTCATTCATTTAACGAATATGTATTTCCCAGTGGCTTTGCGTCCATAACTGTGCTAGATCATAATAACAGCTCTCATTTTTTAAGTACTTGGAACATGCCAGGCATAGTTGTAAACATTGCACCTTCTGAACCAGCCTTCCCAAGAACTCTTTGAGATAAGGTACAATTATGACCATTTCAAAGATGGAAAACCGAGGCACAGAGAGATATCAGTCGTAGGTCCAGGTTGCAAGTACTCAAGCTTGAATTTAAATGCCCACCTCTACACTGTGGAGGCTCCAGTGGTTTATGTAACAGACAGAGCATTTGTCTCCAGGGAACCTTCAAATTCAAGCATTACTCATCGATAGCAGTGTATGAAGTTCTGCATAAGGGTGTGTATAGGAGCTTTGGGATGCAGAAGGGAAGGCTGTGTGTGATTAGGAAATGAAGCTGATAAGAAGTGCCTGGTTTGCTTTAGAGGATCAGTAAATAAAGCTGAATATGAGAAAAGAAATCAGGAAGTTTAGCAAGTGCAATTATTTGTGTTTTAAAGAAACGCAAGCTGTGACCATTTGTGAAAATCAAATGGTCTGTGTTGGAGGTGCTCGTCCCGGCTTCTCGAGGGTCTCTTCAGAAAATGACTAAGAACAGTTTGACTATGAATTTCAAAGAGCTAATTTTAAAAAAATGCAAACATTTTCTACAAATTGGGTAATAGTTTACTTCACAAAATATTTTCATAAAATTATCCTAAAAAATATTGAATGCATACTTAATGAGGATTGTCTTAATTGGAATAAACAATAGTCTGCATGAACATAAAGTTGACTATCCAGCTCTTCAGAGGATATCCAACGATTTGATATTTGTGTACTTATTTTTTTTTAAATTTTAATAGCCAACAAAAGAAAATCAATACAAGTAAACATTTTGGAGAGCGATGAATTTACTTTTGGGAAGGTGGGAAGCTGCAATTTCAGAAAAGGATCAGACCTCCATGAAATACCTCTATTGGGTGTGTTTGTGTCAAGAATGTGTGCTCCCCCAGAGCAGAGCCTGGATATTCTGTGGGCACCACGGTTCACTGACGGTGGTGCAATGTGTCCACTGATAGCTGTGTTGGGCTGCAAATGAGCTCCACATAGGAGCCAGGGATCAGTTAGTCCTGTAGCAGTTTGTTACTGGTGTGTGCCAAGTCCCTACAGCAAGCAGAGATGTGTTATAAAATGAATAGGGGATCTGGCTACATCCCAAGTGTAGTCAGAACGAGATGAACTCTGATCTGAGTCTGTCTCTGAAATACTGAAAAAATTAAAGGAGTTTAGTTCGTGTCAGGAAAAATTGCGAAAAAGAGTTGACATGAGTTTAAAAGGTTAGCGTCTGTTCAGTGAATTGCTGAGCAGCACCTGGCAGCTCAATGGGGACCATTTAATGTTAGAGGAGGCTGGACTTTTAATTGTCTCCAACAGAGCCATTTTATACCTCCATAATCTGAAAAAAAAAATAACGGTGATTCAAATACTGCCAGTCCATGGAGATGTGAGCAAACGTTATCTGATGACGATGACTTATTTTTTCCTGGGAAAGAGTGGTCCCAACACTGTGTTTTATTGTTGCATAGATTTTTACTGGTTTTGCATTAGTTTGCAATTGTTTTGTCAGCATTCCTGATTGCTTCACAGATTTGGCAAAAAAACAAATGATTTTTGAAGCAGGCCAGCTAGCAAATATTCTATTCAAAACAGGCCGTATGGTCTCAAGAACCACTACTAAATATATAGTGTGCATAGGAGGGCATGATAGTGTTCAATAAAACTTTATTTATGGAGCCTGAAGTTGAGTTGCATATAATTTCTGCACGTCACAAAATATTATGCCTTTAAAAATCTTTTCCAACCATATATAAATATAAAACAAATTCCTGGTTTGTAGAATGTACAAAACCAGGTGGTAATCAGAGTGTGAACACAGAGGTATAGTTCACCAACCCCTTCACTTATATTTGGTCTGTTCTACAAATTCTCTTTGAACAAATGGTAGTATCTTATTACCCAATGAAGCAAATAAAACATTCAACATGAATTTATTCTGTATTTCAATGAGTCATGACTATGTCTCTTTCAAGAATAGTTTTTTTTTTCTTTGAAGTGCATCCGTGGTAGAGTGCTAGCCTACTGTGGATGAAGCCTAGGATTTGATTTCTAGCATCACCAATAAAAAAACCCTTAACATTTCCCAAAGCCAATAAATAAATCTGCTTGAGATATTTGGAGATGATGAATCAAAAGACGGAACTTCCTTGCTTTGGGTTAACATTAGAGTCTTGTGGAGTCTTCAGGACTTGTCTATAACATGAGACCTTCTGTGAAGGAACTGAAGTTGGTTACCAGGAGAGGGACCTTATGTAGGCACATCTGAAAATGTTTCCAGATGATTCTAAGGTACTGGGATTCTGGGGCTGAGAAGGTAGTAGTTTTACCTTCTTTTTGATATATCAAAAGTAAGTTGTTAAAGACATAAAACATTAACATTGACAGAACTCCTGACATGTTACAATATGTGTGAGTATAAGCCATTAGGTTTAAAATAAGATGATCTACATAGATTTAATTATGCTTTTACAATTTTTCTTATTGCGTGGTACTTGGCTTCAAGGATATTGCTTGAGAATTAAGCATACATTTAATTTATTCAAATCTCCCTTCACTACACAAGTCATTTGAGGTGGGCTAAAGATGTAACAATCTTAACAACAAACTGAAGGGCTTTGATTTTCTGTTTCCTGAGAGCATTCTAGAGCATTGGATGAGGAGTCGGGAGAGGCAGATTTACCAGTCAGGCCTTCCTACCCCTGCTTTTGTTAGGAATAGCTTGGAAGCTGAGCTTTGAGCACCTACCAAGCAAAGAGTTCAGGGCAGCCCCTCACCCCCCATTTGAATGATGAAAGCACCAACTGCAGACATTTCAAGTTCTGGAAAATTCTATTAGGTGCATTTAACACCAGTGAGCCTGGCAATTTAGCAAAAGCCTACTTTATGTCTCTCATAAAATTTCCTAACAAAAGAGTAATTGTATTTACTAGCAATAAAGTTTATTCAGTAGATCAGCTCAGGCTGTTAGACCCCACATCCTGATGAGGCCAGTGCTGAAATGAATGAGCCCAGTGGAGAACCTGAAGGACTGTAGAGTGAAGAACTTGAATAAGGAAGAACAGGTTCAATCAATAAGAAAAACAGGAATCCAATCCCACTCACTACACTGGGCGATTGGAAACTCGGGTCTGACCCGAAGAGCAGCTCTCCCAACGGTGCCCGACGTGCCTCAGACACAGTCACACTATGGAATGGTAAGGGCTTAGAAAGGATTGTCTCAAAACGTACATTTGAAGGAGATACTAGATTTGAGAATGCTAAAAGGAGCAGGGGAAAAGACAACGCATTCTAGCTGGCTGTACACTAAATTCTAGGAAATATTTCCCTAGAGAAAGTTAATCCCAAGAATGAGGGGATGTTAGAAGGATCAGATAAGTGGAAAGGCAGAGGAGTAAAATGAGCCAGAACCTATAATACAAAGTAAAGCTGGAAGACTGGGCAACGTCTGGAGGTGAGCGGTGTAAAGGGAGTCCTGGTCAGTGTCTAGGTTTCTGTTGTGGGCACTTTCACTGATTGTGGTTGTTGTAACTGGAACAGGCAATAGAATGAAAACCCCTAATATTTCTCCCAAATACTGTGCGATGGGAAGAAGAATATCTATCCTTTACATCTTATGGATTGATAGATTAATCTTATGGGAATAGATTAATGAAATAAAAGTCACAGAGAAGCTTTGAAACATTAAAGCCCAAATATATAAAGTATGTATTACTGTGAAGCTATGATTCTTCAAGCTTCGCCTCTTCTGGAAACAGGTTCCTGTGGTGAGTTTATAAGACATGTGAACTTGCCACACTCTAGGCCTACACAATCTATGATGCTTTATGAGGCTCCCCAGGAGAAATTTTGATTCATGGAAAAGTCTGGAAATAAAGTAGGAGAGTAGTCCTCTATCCACTATGGGAAACATTAGTGACTGGAGCTCTGGGGTGAGCTCAGCCCCAATCTGACCCCATGGATGATGTAAGATACTTTTCTTTTGTCTTCAATCCTCTTGGCTCCTACTTCATGCACAGGTATCTCTTCATTATATTAAACCAGCAAAAATTTGGGCCAATAAGAGCTATCTAGATATTTATGATTAATACAAAAATCTAGTGACGCCCACAAAAGGGAAACTCTGCTCCATAGGCAAGTTAATTAAAGGAAAAAAAGTCAAATTGAACAGTAGCTTTGTGCTTTGATGAGCAAGAAATCATGATGTGATCACAATGAAGATCCTCAAGACACATTCTTCCATTTGACATTTAAAATGGTTTTTATATTGGCAGATGTCATTTTGGAAAAATAAATGACATTTTCTACTGTACAGTTAAGAATTCATTAAAAATGAATGTTGAAAAGCATGTTTGACTTTCTAGGTTGTTGTCAATCTAACGTGGTTAACATCCATCTTTGCTTAGACCTTCCTGGAATATAAGAATAAAAGTCTCTCTTAAAAAGAAAACTGGTATGATAGCTTTTAGGGGCTTTTGTCAAGTTATATTTGTGAAAGATATTTGTATTTCGGCAACCTAAGATAATTGCTTCCTGCCTCAAAGAATTCTGAAATGAAGTTCTGTAAATGCATGGGTATGTTATTCAGTCTGTCATCTATCTATCCATTCTCTCTCTCTCTCTCTCTCTCTCTCTCTCTCTCTCTCTCTCTCTCTGTGTGTGTGTGTGTGTGTGTGTGTGTGTGCGCGCGCGCGCATATTTCAAAGGCTGAGTGCAAAAGCAATGAGAACACTAAGGAGAAAATGTGAATAAGTTAGGCAACAGCTTCTTACTTATTACACAGGGGAGAAGATATATCTAAACACCCGTCCTTACCTGTGATGGAGTATGCCCCAATGATGGCTATCTTTCGGATCAAATCAGACACTTTAAGTATGGTTTTAAGATAAGCTATGACACCGAGGAGGGCCTCATTTTGCACCCTGAACACTTCGTGTTCTCCACTATCACAAAAAGCAAGCTCAGGAACATTTCCATCTTGGGTATAATTATTACAAGCAGCAGCCGTCCATCACCCATCTCTCTATCCATTTAACCACTCATTTATTCATTCATTCATGCAGTGAATGTCCTTGGGGCAGAGGAAAACAAGAAAATGATAAGAATTAGTGTAAAGAGATAGAGTAAAATTGCTTCAATTCAAGGGTAGCTAAAATGGATAACCACATCAAGGACACGCCGTCACTAAGTGGGAACTATCTCAGTTGATTAAGCTGTTTATTACTTCATTGAAACGATAGATGTGGCTCATAGGAGGTATTTCCCCATGGAAAGAAACAATTCTTTAGCTACCTTAGGTGCTTAATACAAAGACAGAACACCTCTTGCTTTTTAAGTTAAGTATATTTAATAAAGAGTTGGTTTTGAAGCACAATGACTGTGGTTTGCAACCTCCACAGTACTGGAAACGGTGTGACAAGCTCGCAAGAGCCCGGTGATGCTACTGAAGCAATAGAAAGTCAGCACAGGATGCAGTGCCTTGTGTGGGAACTGATCTGTTCCTGGGCATAGATTCCCTCTGAGTCATTCCTTGCACTTCCTCGGCTCTGCTGTCTTTCAGGGTAGGAATGTAGGGACCTATGTATATTGTATTTAAAGGCTTCTGTATAACCTGGTTTCTGGATGCCTTTAGCCAGTGTGGAGCGCTGGTTGGGAGGATGTTTATCCTCTTCTCTGTATGTGCCAAGTTGCTATTTGGGGAAAAGTCTCTTTCCTCTGGGGTCCAGCTCCTACTGGTTAATTGTTTCAGGCATCCAGCTTCCTTCTGGTGAGCTGGCTCTGGACTCTGATCCTACTCTGTCTTCCTTCCCAACATCTCCCTAGCCTGTGGGCAACAGAAGCATCTCTGTCATGGAATATTAGTTGAAGATGTGTTACATTGGTTTATGCTGTGGAACATTTGTTTTAATGATGCAAAGATGTGTTGCATTCTTTCCTGTTGCATTTGTTTTACTCTGTGAAGCTGTGTTACTTTGCCTGTCTAAGACACTTGATTGGTCTAATGAAGAGCTGAACAGTCAATAGTTAGGCAGGAGAAAGGATAGGCAAGGCTGTCATGCAGAGAGAATAAATAAAAGGAGAAGAATATGAAAGGGAGGAGCAAGAAAAGGAGAAGGAGAGAAGACACCAGCCACCCAGCTATACAACCAGCAATAGAGTAATTAAGAAAGAAAGGTATATAGAATAGAGAAAGGAAAAAGTCCAAAGGCAAAAGGTAGATGGGCTATAAGGAAAGTTGGCTAGAAACAAGCCAGGTTAAGACTGGACATTCATAAGTAAAGCTAAGTCTCCATGTGATTATTTGGGAGCTAGGTGGCAGGTCCCCTCAAAGGATAAAGAGCCCTTTTTAAACAACCAGCAACACGTCCCCCTCTGCCCCTTCTGGGTTTTTGTCCTTCTCTATCTAAGACTACTATTATCTATGCTTATGTCTCTTTCTTGTAAATAATTTTTGAAGCATTTGAAGTGGCTTTTATTTGACTCCTTTGGACTTTGAAAAATGCCAATCAAATGCTTGAAAAAGTTTTGTTTGTCTGGTTATGTCCTGACAGTTATGGGTCAACTAGGAAAGGGACCTGACATACTAGAAAGGGACTTTCAAATGCTTCCCCCAGCATAGGGGTGATGGTGGGTCTAGGGCCCAGAGCTGGGCTGGCGTGGAAGCCAAGAGACGCTGCAGACAGAACCACCCACCAATGCAGGCAGCATGCTCAGGCAGCCAACATTTTCCAGGTGGGATAAGATTATACTACAGCCTTAAATAGTCTGATTGAAGTCATTAGAGAAGAGAAAATAGAACACCATGAAAACTTTTTTATATCCCAGTGAATACATGAAAAATTAATACATTTCTCACCTAAAAGAATGTTTTAGTGATCTATAGTGATGACTTTGCCATCCTCATGAATACTGTTTGCATTGTCATGTGGAACAGTTTACCTTATTAACCCTCTATTAAGCATCAAGATAGACATGTCTCCACTTAGAGAGGACAGATTTAGGGATCATGACTCAGTTCTGTTCCTACGGAGGCAGATTATATCCTGAAGCTATACAGGAAATGTGCGCTCCTGTAGACACTTAACAAAATATCTTTCCACACTTTGAACCCAAAATAAAAAGTTAATAAAATCTGCACAGTAAGAAAATGACTATATTTGAAGCCCCATGATGCCCAATCTGTTTGCTTTCATGTCAACCCTCATAAACCTGCCTGCAGGGCCTCATGGGCCAGCAGCTGTGGGCAGATTGGAAATGACTGTTGTCATTACCGCAGGACTGTGAGACAAACTACAGAGTATCTATACCTAAAATTTGGGTAGTTTTGCATTGTGAATTCTTTCCACTGAGTTCACATTTTTTTGAAATACTACATTTAAATATTATCTTCATTACTGAATAATTGCATGATACCTCTTAACTTGGACACCCAAGGTTACAGTCTCACTCTCAGCATGCTAACCCCAGCTCTGCCTCTGGGTGCTTCATATCACACATGGTCAGAGGGTGTGTTGAGATTTGGGGGAGACAAATTTCAAGAAAAAGTGTCAGACAAATCTTTACAGGAAGATTCTAGGGAGTTGAAAAAGATCTCACTGTAAATTTTATTATATAATAAGGTCTGAGAGAAAATTCTAGGTTTGCTCAATTCTGGACAAATGGGCCTAGAATTGATGAGGTTACTCAAGACTCAGACCCAGATGGGACTCTTGACAATGAGGCCTCCCTGCAGATCATGAGTTTGCTAAGAAAGTTTTAGGACAATGGACTTCAAGTACAGGGAAACGGTGGCATGATACGACCTGTCCTTGCCAAGCAGAACAATTACCAACAGTGAAGGCTGAAATGCACCATTACAAGAATATGCCTGTAAAATGCATAAAATATCAAATTGAATACCTTGCCTAGCCTGTGCCTCACAGGAACAAGTAGAAAAAGTTAACAGTGAGGACATAAAATGAGACTTCCCAGGGGAAAATGAACTGGGAAATTTAATAGTTCATGTACGAAGGATACAAACTTAAAAAAAAAATCAAACAAGCAGCAATGGGAAATAGACATATTTCTCACATATAATGAAATAAGAGGAGACATACATTTTATATGTAGTGAACAGTGGTCAAATTTTCCATAAATAAGACAGCTAATATGCAATTAAATCTCAGGAAAGTACTTTCAAAATACAATTTCTCCCCCCTGTTTTAGTGGGGAATTCCATTCCTCATGGTGCCAGTAAAGATGGAGAGTCTGGTGCAGTGGTGCTGTCCAGTTTCATTTGGTTAGTCCTAAGGTCCTCTTTGCCTATCAGGGAAGCGATGCCACTAGGGATGGCCCTACAGGACCTGATTTACCTGGGATGAAATGCAGCCAAGCCCTGTCAAAGGTCTTCCATCTTCCTTACCTTGTCATCTCCTGGGGAGAGGGTGAGGCCCTTTGGACTTCAGCCTGATACTCAAGTCTTGTTGCTTAACTGTTTTCTCTCTCATTTCCCTGGGAAGCCACTTGTACTGGATAGCCTCTTAGAGCAGCTCTGGAATCACCAGTACAGTTTATGAGAAAATTAGCAAGTTAGAGGTCTAAGGAGTAGCAGCAGCTAGTTTTGTCAAGTGTGCATTGCTGTGGGATGTCTTTCTGCACACTGTGAATATGTGTTGCTATGATTGGTCAATAAAGAAGCTGCTCTGGCCTATGGCAAGTCAGGGTATAGCCAGGCAGGAAATCCAAGAGAGAGACAGGAAGAAGAAAGGCAGAGGCAAGAGAGATACCAGCCTGCCACCCATGGAGCAACATGCCAGCAGACTGGTAATGCTATGGCCATGCGGCAATACATAGATTAATAGAAATGGGTTAACTTAAGATGAAAGAGCTGGCTAGCAAGAATTCTTAGCCATAGGCCATACAACTTGTAAATAATATAAGCCTCTGTGTGTTTACTTGGGATCAAGTGGCTGTGGAATGCAAGTGGGAGAGATATGCAAGTGGGAGAGAGTTAGAGTCCCTAACACAGGGCGGGGCAGGACTGGAGAAACTTCCGACTACAGTGCATGGTGAATGCATTTCCTCTAATGAATTCTGACTTTCCTCCATGGCTGAGTGTGTTCTTCCTAGTTTGGATACTCTAGTTTCCAAATGAAATGTTCTTTGAAGTTGATTCTCACAGGGAGGTTCTCAAGTCACAGTCAACTCACAGCTTTCCCTCTAGGAAACTTCATTCCCAGCATGGATGTTTCTACCACCTTGGATGGTCTGCTGAGTACATGTTTCCAGTTTCTTCTTTCTTACTCCCTATCCCCTTTCTTTCTTTTCTTTTCTCTTCTTTTTTTTCTTTCCTTTTCGAGATAGGGTTTCTCTGTGTAACTCTTGGAACTTGCTTTGTAGACAACACTAACTTTTAACTCACAGAGATCCACCTGCCTCTCTCTCTCAAGGGCTGGAATTAAAGGCATGCACCACCATTCCCAGGCTTTATTTTCAGTTTCTCTAGCACATGCAATTTCTCTTCTGCTGTCTCCCACACTCTCTGATTCTAACATATGTCCCACCATATAAAGGTCTTTGGACTATGCCATTTTTATTTTTGCTAGCTCACAATCCTTCTTTCTTCTTTCTTCTGTTGCCTACTCCCTTAAGCATTCTTTTTTTGCAGGGGGTATCTTGACCACAAGAGAAATTATGTACATTACTTCTACCTAAATTTGGCACACAGAAGTTGTTTAAAGCAAAAAGGGGCACATGTGATTTGCTGAGTTCCTTTGTGTTGTGGATCTGTCCTCCAAGTATAACAGTTATCAGGATCATAATCAGAGAAGCTGTGATTATCCAATGAGACCCTTATAAGATGGGGTCAGCTCACATTGTTCCCTCATAGGAAAGGGTGAGACAAGTCATTAGACTCTCACCTGAGATTTTAACCACTTCTTTCCATGCCTTCCTCCAAGCTCTGTGTCAGCAGTTCTCAACCAGTGGGTAGAGGCCCCTGTGTGTGTGGGTTACTGAAGAACCTTTCTCAGGGAGTAGGTTGTCTAAAGTTTGTCTAAAACTTTAGGAAGACACAGATATTTACATTATGATTCATAACAGTAGCAAAATTACAAGTATCAATGAAATTAATTTAATGGTTGGGGGTCACCAAAACATGAGGAACTGTATTAAAGGGTTGCAGCATTAGGAAGGTTGAAAACCACTGCTCTATGTAATCCTGCCCCAGCTGCATGTGGTTTCAACAGTTGCTACTATATAAGACGTGGAAGTTTAACTGAAGAGTGGACTTGACTCCATTTATATGTCTATAGGAAAGTCATCATCCATGCCAAGCTGGAGCTTTTTGGCAATTTTTTGGGGGGAGGGTATTCACACTCTTTTAATTTAAAAAATTAAAGTAACCTTTAACCCACACTCTTGTAAGTAAACCTAATAAATTCATTGGCTCACCAAGTTAGACTCTTGTAGAATAGTTACTTCATCTCCTGTTGGTACACTAAGACAAGTAGGTGTTTATTGATGACTCAAGAAAAATTAGTGCACCATTTAGAGATACTCTAGCTTTGAAAAATTGAAGGAATCTACAAAAAGAACATATAAAAATTGGGACAAATATGCAACCTTCCAGACCTTAAACCTTTCACAGAAAGTCCCCATCAGTGGGAAATGTGTCATCCTGCAGAATGATTGACTTGAAAAGCTTAAGAGCTGAATTTTCTTAAATTCCAAGCATAGGCAGAGCTTGTGTACCTTATCACACATGCACATAAAAGCTAACTCAGTACGATGTGAAACGTTAACTAGCTTGCTTATAGTAATCAGCTGACTCTTACATACATATGTTAATAATCATGTTTTATACCTTAGATATATGTGTATTTCTAATTTAAACCCCCCAACCATGCTTATTCCAAACAAACCAACTTGTAGATCCAAATGGTGGTATTTGTTTTTCTCTTTATAGATACTTTCATTTGTTCTTTCATTCTATGAATGAACTTTGGCGAGTTTTGGGAATGCTGACTTTCGCTGATATTTACTAAGCATTTCATTAAAGTTCTGTGGATTAGTACTTGTTTTAACATTTAAGAAAAGAATAAAGCCAATAAATGTACAGTGGATTCTGGCAATACAGATGACTTGCCAGCTAGCAATGACAGCTGCTCCTTTTCTATCTCATTCATGCCAAGTGAGAAAAAGGAAGCAGTTGAAATTTCATTTCCTCCTATCACTGGTATGACTCAGTGGTCATAGTGTGTTAAACTCTTTGAGACTAGTGAGATGCATTTAAAGTCAAAGATCTCATTTTCCTGACATTTACATTTTGAAAGCCAGGTGGATGACATGACCCATGGCTTTGGGCAGAAGTGCTTGGCATTTACAAGAAGTTGTTCAGTGACCTGTGTATATTCTTTCTATAACTAACCACTGTGTACAACTTGTAATCCGCAGACACTTATAGGAATGTGTTTTACCTTCTTAAAACTTCAAAAAGAAAGGAAACCATTCATGGGATTTTTCTTTTTGTCCATATCCTTCAACCTGCTTATAAATGCTCTTGTTCTTGCCACTACAGGACTGCTAAGAGGACACTCGCCCTCACGGTAGTGCTGCCTCTTTGATTAAAGTCAGCCATATTGTACATGGCTTTCTGCAATTCTCCACAGCAGGCCCCAAGGCAATTTCTCTTTCCTATGATCTCCCCGAGGCCTGGCCAGCTCTGGTTTTAAATTTATTTTAAGCACATGACTGGTATTTCACAGCCTGAAATAAAAAAGGGTAAAAGAGGAAAAAAAATACTGCCTTTCCCATATAATACCGATGTTATTTGATGCAGATTATGCTAAGAGATTCAGGGCAGTAATCCTTGTAGCTATGACGGTACAATGGCCATCACTTGAGAATGGACAGGTGGGGAACAGAGGACTACCCACAAAGTGCCACTTTTGTGGCTTGGCTTTCCTCTGGACAACTTTCTATCTAATCTCCCACCCTGATGAGGGTATATTTTCTGCTTCCTCTTAGCAAATGAGTTTTTTTTTCAATCCCACAAGTGCTGACCTGCTATTATTGTTAATAACAAAACCCCATTAGTTATGACCAAGGGTGTTCCATCAAGCAAACCCACTTTTTCCTCTCAGTAGGTGAATTGTTGAGTTATTACCTGATTTTGTTTGTTCTAATCCTGCCTTTACATCTTTTGTGTGAATATGATGTATAAACCATCTTCAGAGTCTTTACTGGTTATATTGAGGTCATTCAAGGCATAATATGCTGATGAATTTTATGTATCATTTTGATTAGGCCACAGTAGCATACCCAGATGTTTGGACAAATATTCTAGGTGGTTCTGTGAAGATAAGATTAGGATTTAAATTGGTGGACTTTGATCCTAGAAGACTCCTTTCCATCTACTTAGTTGAATCAACAGAAGGGAGATGGAGCTCCTTGGAGAAGGGAATTAGTGGGCAACAAGTGAAACACATGCCTAGATTTCCAGCTTGTAAGGGAATTTATTCTTTATCATCTTCCATTAAATTTCACCCCTCAGGGTGGGAAGAAATTTGTTGTCTCACATTCTCCAGAGGTGACCTGATTCTCTGACTAACACTTTTCCATCCACTGTTATTCAAACTGGTCTTTAGTTTATTCAAGCTCTTTCAAAATCAAATATCTTACATCTTTCCTGCCCATGCTTCCACCCTTATCTATCTGTGTTACAGTTTTAGGGCAAGTGCAGGATAAGCTCTTCCACTCTCCGTTATTCACCCACCACACGGCAGCCATCCCTGTGTTGTTAGCTCTCTACTTCCTGCAAACATGAAGCAAACCCCTCTTTCTACCTTTTAAGGTTGTGCTTGATCTAAAGGACTCTCTGTATTCTTCTTCCAAACTCCCTCAGTGCTTTGCGTCTTTGCTCCTAGGCTGGTTCTACCTGGAGGTCCCTTCCCATCTCATCAGCAACGTCTAGCCTCATGTCCAGCCCACTTCTGTGCATCCCTCCTCAGTGTCTCTCCTTTTTGCTGATTTTCCTCTCCTCTCACCTAAGACACTAGTAACATACAGGCCCAGCCCTATTACTTCTGGTTGTGTGAACATTTCCTGGGGACATGAACCAACATCTACTCATTCCAGATGAGGCACCGAAATCTAGCTTGGTGATCCAATGAGTTCAGTTAGGATTTACAGGAGCTGCATTATATGCTTCTAAGTTAAGATTTCTGTTGACGTTGCCATAATGGTTTAGTTTCTGCGATGCACATAAGAGTTTATTTTTGTAGAGTCACCCCCCCTTGTCATTAGTCTGTTTACCAGGGGCCATCTCAGCAGGGTTAGTCTAAGTGTTCCAGTAAGGAAGTAGAGGCTCCCGGGAGTTGCAGAGCTTGGTAAGGCAGTATATGAACCTTGTTGAGTGTGTGGAGACCCAAGAAGGTGGCACATGCCTCCAGCCTCATGTGTGGAGATCTTAATAGGGGGCAATGCATCTTGTCTAGTGTGTGGAGAGGTCATGTGCTGGAGTGCCTGCTGTCAGGGCCCTGGCTGTCAGCTAGTGTTAGATGCAACTAAGAACCCTGCAGCATGGTAGCAGTTACTCCAGGAAACTAAAGGCTAGATTGCAGATGCTAAACTAAAGGTTAAACGATGATGGACATGCGGAATTGAAATGGAAACAACAAAACAAGCCCCCTAGACTGGTGAGCACAATGACTAAATCAGGGTATGTAGGAGAGAGGCAGCCCTACAACACTACAGGTTTATAGTAGTTTTGAAATAGTCTTGTAAAGGCTATAAAAAGGAAGCCTGGTCCCTAGTCTTTCTGCTCACCCATTCTACTTCTTGCAATTAATGACTCCCCCCCATCTTTGTAAAAAAAAAAAGTTAAATCAATCAGAAACATTACTCAGAAGGGGTATTTATCAATCTTTCTCTTTATGTAAATATTAACCAATAAGCTGGGCATGGAGGTGCATACCTACTATTCCAGCACTCAGGAAGCTGAGTCGAGAGAATAGAGATGTCAGCTTGGGCTTCATAGACTCTGTCTTCAACCCCCCCCCCCCACCAAAAAAAACAAGAACCAATGAAACTGGATAGACACTTTGTTAAAAACTGGGAACCAATAAAGGCTGGAGTCTCCTAGGATGTACTCAATTGACACATGACTCAAAGGAGGCAAATGGCAGGCACGATATGGATGTCCATAGTGCACAGGCAATGGGCAGTTTGCTGGAGTTGAGCAGTAACTGCTGTTTTAGGTTACTATTTACCACTAATGAGCCCAGAAATGGCAATGCATTCAGCCAGCCTGCCTTGCTGAGTCCATTCAAGGTCCAGAACTCTCATAATGGTTTTAGCTAACAAATACCACTCAAATCAACTCACTTTTCTCTTCTGCATTTTATGCAAGTCCTAGACATCAAAATTTCTATCCTAGATGTCTATTCAATTGGCTGTCTGATTTTGTCCACCTCTGGCTAGTTCTCCACACACAGCCATGAGGTGTTTAAACGCAAATGTGATGATGTATCAGCACTTTGCTTAAAACCGTTTAATGACTCTGGACAGGGTTCACAAGGCTCTGTTTCCAGACTTTCATCATTGTCTCACTAATTCTTTCTGACTCCTTTGGCTCATCTAGGTCTCTTTATTTTTTTCAATATGACACATGCTTCTGTCCCAGATACTGTCCTCTACTCCTTCAGCTTTACCTCTGCCTTTCTGTTATTTAACCTGAGTTCAACCATTACTTTCTTAGTAACCAGTTAGCTATATAGGCTGATAATGAGGAATATAATAGATTTTCTTACTTGTAAATCATATGCAACTTGTTATCACCAATTTTTTTTCTTCTGAGACAGTGTCTCACTGTGTGATGGAGGCTATCATGGAACGGGCAATCCTCCTGTCCAGCCTTTCTTTGGTGTGCCAGCATTACAGGCATATGCCACTAAGCCTGGCTCCAGCAAATTTTTATTAATAATTTTCCTATGCTTACATATATCACTTTTTGTTGTTGAGAACATTATGATGTATTAGCACAGCACTGATCATTTCCAGTGGTTCAGGATGACTTTCTGTCCTGGTTCCTTTTATTCTCTGACTCACTTCCCCATCCACCCACTAAATTTCCTGTGGGCACCTCTGAAATGAATTCCTTACAATGGAATTTTTGTCCCAGGGTCTGTTTTGCAGGGAACCAAACCATGAGCTATGGGTTCTAGCTGCTTTGTTCACTCTTTTATATCTGTGCTTTCCAGGCATTCTCTTACATATTTGAATGAACAAATGAATGAACAGACAGCATCCCAGAAAGCTGCTACAAATTAGATGAAATCATAAAGGTCTCTTTTGTTCTGTTCTTGTGCATCTGTGGCATACAGAGCCTCTGGAATTTACCTGTGATGAACAGGTCTCGTAACCTACACGGGAGGAGAAAGAGAGTACTCTACAAAATGGTAGAAAGAGAAATGGTGGGTGGCATCAATGGGAGATGAAGTGTCTAAGAATTCCTGCAAACTGTTCGATGCATAGAATCATCAGAAGTGTGTGTGTGTGTGTGTGTGTGTGTGTGTGTGTGTGTGTGTGTATCATGAGGGAGAGTCAATGTGGAAGGAGAAAGGCTAAAGGCAGGGGTCTCTAACAGCCTCTGTCCCTGAAGAAGCAGCAGAATTTTATCCTAGAAATGTGGTCTGTTCAGTAAAAGGTTGGAAGGAGATTAAACAGACCACTACTCTGTAGGAAAAAATGGGCCACAACTTGGAAATAAATTGGGAGCAGTCATAAGCAGAATCTGGGGGAGTCCGGGCTTAGCATCATGGGGCAGCAAGGGATGGCCAAGGCAGTTTGACTGTTGGAAGTATTTACAGAGGGTATGGCTGACTAGTTGGAATGGAGCCATCAGTCTACCTGGGGTGACTTCCTCCTTCCCTTTTCATGTCCACCCACAGAGAAGACAAACCTACCCACAGAAACATCTTATACCAAAGATAGTGAGGAATAATCCAGGGAACCCAGACCACTGACCTTCACCATCAGGGTACGGGGGAGACAGGAGAGCAGAGGCAGAGAGGGAGATGATTAGTATCAGCTCAGCAGAGGGCAGAGTCAGAACAAGAATTTTTATGGGAAATGCCCAATTACATTTTGGGGCAGTCCATTACATTTTTGCACCGATCTTTCTAAGAATACTACTATTCCATTAATATCTAGGTCAAATCTAGAAGTTTGGTGTTTGGGAGTTAGAAGAACTTCAATTTCCTTCTTATCTTCTGGGCATGGTGGATATTGTATCTGGGGTTGGGGTGTAATTGCACATCTGTGTTGAACAGCTGTCCTTTTCTTCCTTCAGATAGCATTTCTCACACAGACTTTTATGAATAAGGTTTGTTTATTTATTTATTTTCAGTGCTTCAGATCATGCCCATGGCCCTATGCATGCTAAGTATTCATTCTACCACTAAGTTACAGCCCCAACTCCATAAAATGTGTGATAGTCTGCTCATTCAAGAAAACCATACTCTCGGATACAGAAGAGCAAAAATAATGGCCCCAGTGGCCTAAAGTTCAGCTAAATCTTCTTAGGATTTTTTTCAAATCTCCCTATTATCGTTTCATTTTAAAGTAGAGCAAGTTAAGTAACATTCTTGCCTGACCTTCCTGAT
Organism: Peromyscus attwateri; assembly: GCA_902168425.1. Taxonomy (NCBI): domain Eukaryota; kingdom Metazoa; phylum Chordata; class Mammalia; order Rodentia; family Cricetidae; genus Peromyscus; species Peromyscus attwateri. The sequence continues at coordinate 41,449 of CABHPP010105263.1, forward strand.
GGAGAATTAGGATATGTGAGTCTGTCTGTCTTTCTTTCTTTCTTTCTTTCTTTCTTTCTTTCTTTCTTTCTTTCTTTCTT
>CABHPP010105263.1:41628-59622 GCA_902168425.1 Peromyscus attwateri
CCCTCCCTCCCTCCCTCTCTTCTTTCTTTCCTTCCTTTCTTCCTTCCTTCCTTCCTTCTTTTTTTTTAATGCTGGGAGAGTGGCTTATCATGAACTTCCTTCATTTCATGCTTTCCGTTCACATTAATCAGCGTGGTGGGGTTGTTACATCACATGAAATGGAACTGATTAGTGGTCTTCAACATTCATATTTTGACAAAAAGTGTTTCCCAATAAGGAATGCTGTTCAGTGAGAAGGTCTGTGGACCTGCAAGAAGATTGGCAAAAAGAAGGATTGTGCTCCAGGAGGTGACTGAGACCAACAGTGACAGGTCCAACAAGGGCAGCGATGAAAAAGAGTTGTGAAGTCACAGCTAGGTGCCAGACACTGCTTTGCACAGGAGTCTATATAAAAGGAACAAAAACCACATTCTTTCACTTTATGAATTCAGTCTGGGACAGATCCCAGACACACACCTCAATCACTTCAACACTGTGTCAGAGGGATGGACATGTGACTTTGTTTTGAGGAGCCAGGGAGCAAATGATTTCTATGAACACCTTTCAGGGAACAGCCGCAGGCGGCTCATCAGAGTACTTATCATTAGTGGACAGGCTGCAGGTCATCAGGCTAGGAGAATGGGAGATTATAGGCAGAAAGGGTGAAATCATGGCAATGGGTGGCATTTTTAGTGACGGTTTGTGGTATGGTCAGAACTGGGGACAAATACTGTTTCTCAGCCAGAGATATTGCTTTGAGAATCTTGGTAGACATGATTGTTTTATGATGGGTGTGAGCCTTGATTTTGTTCAGAGCAGTCTTCTTTAATTTTTATGGGTTTTTTTGTTTTTGTTTTTGTTTTTTTTTGTTGTTGTTCTCTTCCATGTATTTCCACGAGTAAGTAGGCTGGGTGTCTTTTTATCAGGAAGGTTTCCTAGTTAGGGTTTCCATTTCTGCTAAGGTGTCGTCATTCCTATTCCCAGCTTGGCTGGTATTGAATGCACGTGGTTTGTCATCAATTGGCAACACAGAATATTTGCACACTGGGCCCATGTCAGCAAATATAACTCTTCTTGCTCAATATCAATCAAAAGCCCAGTTATGAGATGTAATTTTACTTACAGATCATTGACTGTAAGTCAGGCAGTACACTCACTCTTATTTCTTCTGAAATCAGTCATTGAATTAGGCAGGCTGTCAGTATATCTCCCTCCACCCTGCTGTAATGAAGTAGGCTTGGCACTCATTTCAGATCCCCAGCCCAGGCCATGGGGGGAACACCTGAGGCCTGTCTTACACGCTGGGGAGGTTGATGAAAATAGGACATGGTTCATAAGATCCAGCCTGTCTCCTTGATGAGGACTCACAGGAGAAGACAATTTCCATGCTGTAAGTGTGAAGATCCAAACTATATGATGGATTATGTTTTTCCTTGTGCACAGCTTGCTCAGAAGCTGGGAGTCAAATCTATGAACAACCTCAAGCAAATTTATAGAACTTTCTGATGTCGATTTTTTTGCTTTATTTTTGATAGAGTCGCATACACTCCAGACTTCCATATCCAGTTATATCATGTGCTGGAGATCAAACCCAGGGCTTTGTGCATGCTAGACAAGCACTCTACCAACTGAGCCATATTTTAGACAAACATGATTTCCATTTTAATATGATTTTGTCTGCAGTCACTGACTTCTTTAAAAAGTGATTGAGATGAAGCTCAATATAAAATCAACATAAAATCAAGCATTTTAACATGAATACTTAGTGGTGGGTAATACACTCACAGTGTACACTTAGTTTCAATGCATTACCACCTCAGCAAAAGTGTTGTCTTTACATTTTTCTTTTAACTCTTTCAAATAAAGCCCTGTTGTATCGTGGTGCACGTTTTTCAGTCACCATGTGTTTTTAAAATGAAGCAGGATTTTAGTAAGCATGCAAAAGAACATAAAGCAAGTCCAAGTCCAAGAAACCCAGAAGGAGTAGTCACAGAACACAAGGATAATGCAAGGAGCTGCAAGAAAGATGTGGTCCATGAGAGCCACTTGCTAGAAATGTCAAATAAAGTGAAGATGGAGATAAACCTGCTCACCTGTGATCCTTGGAGTTGTGTTTGTTTCTGTGACAGGTAGTTATGGGCAAAACCTGTGATGCCTAGCAGGTGACCTAATGGAGACGCCAAAGCCTTGATTATTTACAAAAATGCACAGAATAGTGAAATAAAGAAAATACTTATAACTTTAGGGCAAAGAAGTTTAAAGATAATTTTTTCAAAGGTGTTTATTTTAGAATAAATGAAGCAAAGGTGGGCTATTTGGAAAGTTAAATAAGATTGCCAAACTCTTGACCAAAGTAATCAAAAGAAAGTGAGAAGACCCAAATTGATAAAATTAGAGATGAAAAGGGAATATTAAAACAGATACTACTGGATTTCATAAAATTACTAGTTTTCACTCTGAAACCATATATTTCATATAACTGGAAAATCTAAAAGAAATAAATGAATGTCTAGATACATATGACCTAGCCATATTAAACCAAGATAAGATAAGCAATTTAAATAGATTTATAGTGACCAGTGATATTTCAAAAAAAAAAAAACCAAAAACCAACCAACCAACCAACCAAACAAACAAACACCAACAAGACTTCTACTGGAGAGGTGTCTCAGTGGTTAAGAACATGTGCTACTCTTACAGAGGATGCAAGTTGGGGCCCATGTTGGGTGGTTCACAAATACCTGTAACTTCAACTGCAGGAAGATATGACTGTGAGCACACACACATGCAAGTACACACAACATAACACAACATGCACACATAGACACACACTCAATTTAAAACAAAAAACAAACAAAATCTTAAAAAATGTGCCTGAGGTGGTTAAGAGTACTTGCCCCCGTATAGCCGATGCAAAAATAATTCTGCTGGATATGTTACTATACCTGATTTTAAATTATAGTACAGAGCCATAGTAATAAAAACACCTTTTTGGCATAAATCCAGACACATCAATCAATGAAACAGACTAGAAGACCCAGGCATAAGGCCATATAGCCCACCTGATATTTGACAAAGATGTCAAAATAAACATTAAAGAAATACACCAACAAATGGTGCTAGGAGAACTGGATATCTACACTTAGAAAAATGAAACTCTTATTTCTTTCCCTGATTAAAATTCAACTCCAAATGGCTCCAGGACCTCAACATAAGACATGACACCCTGGATCTGTCATCGAGAAAAGTAGGAAACACACTTCAAGGTATAGACACAGGTTAAGGACTTTCTGAATAGGACTCTTGATTGCTCAGGAGGGAAAAAAGAGCAATAATCAACAAATGGGAGCTCATAAAATTGAAAAGCTTTGCACAACAGAGGTAACTGTCAATCAAATGAAGAGACAGCCTACAGAATGGAACAAAAAATTTTACAGCTATATAGTTGACAGAGGATTAGTATCTAGAATATGCAAAGAACTCAAGAAATTAAACATCAAGAAAACAACCCAATACAATACGGGTCCAGTCCACTGGTGCAATAGTGGTATGATGGCTATGTGGGTAATGAAAGACTTTCTGGTCAGTTATGAGGCCCGCTTCTTAGGAAGGATTTCATGTTTGGGACTATACATTGGTCAACATCTCATGACTGGGAAGATTATAGGCCCCTGTGGGCCTGTTGTTTTGCTAAATGGTCATGCTGTAAAACTGCCTTCTATATATTTATGTTCAAACTCATAGACTGCGTTTCTCTCAGTGTGGCCAGAGAAGCTTCTTTTTGAGTGGGTAGTGGTTAATTCAGGGACTTATAACTGTCAGAGTGCTGAGAATAAGTGACTGTTGAGTGGCCAGCCTTCAATGGGACATCTATATCAACCCTATCCTCAGGGCTCAGAGATGATCATGGAAGATAGGAGGGAAGAAAGTAAGAGCAGGATGCTGGGAAGGAGGGCTGTGGAATACTGATTTGTGGACATGACTTGGCCATTGTGATCATGGACTCACTGGCAGCTATGGCTACCTGCGGAAGACCTGTACAAGATTAAGCCAACATTTTAGCAAGCAGGTAGCACTAAGTGTAATCAGTAGAAAAAGAAAAGAAAAAAAAGAGGATATGATGGTAGGGGGGAGGACTGTGGGAACACGATCAAAAGAATGAGCCATGGTGAACAATGCCTTGGAGAACTGTGAGGAGGCTCTAGGAAAAAAGGCAGAGGGCCATTTACTTCAGGTGCATTTTGTTGCCTGGATTGTTCTTGGATATGTGATTTCGTGCCTCCTGTGACAAACATTTATTTTCAATTTATAAGACATGTCCATTCTTGTTGGATGTCAGAACATAGCTATAGAACCCAATCTGGTCAGTGTACCCTGAATCTGGACATGGTCTTCTGCCTGGCTTTCATGCTTTCCCAGAGATAATCTATAGTATGTGCTAGGCACTGTGTTTAAATTGGTCTGTCCTGAGAAAGTTCTAGGAAAGGGCTGGTTTTTAATATTTAGTATGTGCCTACTGACATTTATTTACATGTTTTTCTGAACTCAAACAACCTTCCTTGGATTTTTACTTTCTTTGTTACATTCATGTATAAAAGTACACTGAAACTGAAGTGAGGTTGTCTACAGCATTAGACTGTAGTCCACCCATTCTTTCAAGTCCTCAGATCCAGGTCCAGTGGACAACGTCTGCACAGGTCTGCTGAAAATTTGACAGGTGGTATGTTGGAAAATGTTCAAGGGAGTGGGAGGGGGCACTTGGGGATGTGTGTGATCAAGATAATATATGTATATATATATATATATATACTCCTATATATGTGCTACTCTTGTAGAGGACCCAAGTTCATATGTATGTGTGTATGGTGTGTATGAAATTATCAGATGAAAAATAAAAGATGTTCTAAAAATTATTATTTTTACTGTGTTTAGGTTGTGTTTGTATAAGCACAGGTCTGTGTATGCCACAGAGTGGAGATCAAGAGCCAGTGGTTGGGAGTTAGTTCTAGTTCTAGTTCTAGTTAGTTCTAGTTCTAGTTCTAGTTCTAGTTCTTTCCTTCCATCCAAACCTGAGTCAGGGTTTCTCTTGTTTTTATCTCTCTTCACATTCTACACTAGCTGGCTTGTGAGCTTCTGTATGATTCTCCTGTCTCTACGTCGCATCTCACATAGGAGTGCTGGGATTACAGATTTGAGCTATTATATCCAGCTTTCTGTGGGTCTAAGGGTTTGAAATCAGGTTGGCAAGCTTGTACAGCTAGCATTTTTTTTCCTGCTGAGTTATTTGATCAGACTGAAGGTAACTATTTTAAAGGATAAGTCTACTCAAGGCAAATACAGTATAACCTGGAGAAAACTTGAATGATGGTCCTGATCCTGACCTTGTGCAAATCATTTCCTGTCCCTAGCTTTGCTTTTCTCATTTTTGAAGCACAGAGGCTTAACTGAATTATCTCTAGAATTCTTTTTTAGCTCTACTGTTCTATGGCATATACTTGCATGGGAACAGCAAAGCAATTTGAAGGTGTATAATGCATTTGTCATAGATACATCATCATTTTTAATAGTCTACTTGAAATGCCAATATTATAAGAGTTTCTGATCTTATAATTAAAGAAAATAATCCAGGGACAGCATTAACCATTTTACCAAAATGTATGTTTTGTTGTATACAACCAACTCTCAGATGATTTTAAGGCCAAAATGATGGTTGATATCCACTGTGGTTGATTATAAATGGGCCCAAATTATTTCTTGATACTTCTTCTATTGACAGTTAAGGCCTGTATTTTTTACTGCTTGAGTCTCTGTGATTGTTTAGACATCAGAAGGAGAGAAATGATGCTGTTTCTGGGCCCACAAGTGATTAGAATACTGCCTCTCAAACATGGCTACAAAACTGTGAGGAAGCCCAAGCATCCTCATGGAGAGACGCACATATAGGAGAATGGGGCCTCAAGCCCACAGCTCCGGCTAAGCACTGATTTTCCAGCAATGTGCCGAGGTCACCATGAAAATGGATCTTCAATAGCAGTTGAACTCTGCCCGCTGGCACATGTAGAGCAGAGCTGTCTCCACCCACCACTGCCCAAACTTCAGATTTAAGGGGAAATAAGTGACTATTTTAGCCATTAACTTTAGTAATGCAACAGATCACTGCCACAAAATGAATACTTTCTTGCAGTAATCATGTAAACTAAGTTCAATTTGTACAATAAGCTCTGCTATCATGACATACATGTATTCCTGAAAAGTTCACGTTCTATGATTATTTACCTACTTGTTGAATACAATCTATGAAGAAAATAGCACTGAGGAAGTATTTTATAAGGAGTCCCAACTAAAACAGCAACAAAACCTTTAGAAAACCCAGCCATCACACAGCCCCAGAGGCGTTCACACTTAGAACTACAGTGCAAGCTGATCAACCTCAGATCCCCAGTCTTGTGTCTCCTAAAAGATCTTCACCAGACAACCTATAGAGTGGAAAGGAGGATTGGCACATGTTGGAGACCAGCCTCTACATACTGGTAGCCAAGGTTACATAGTAAGAACTTGTCTCTAAGAAAACAAAAAAGTAAAAATTAAAAATAAATATGAAAGAAGACAAAAAAATTACCAATCAATAAGACTTCAGTGTTTAGTGATTTCCTTATGTGTAATTCACACTAAAAAGCACTCATGAGGTGAGGTAGCTCATGTCTGAAATCCCAGCATTCAGCAATCTGAGTCACATAGGGAAATTCTGTCTCAAAAACCAAACCCAAGAAAACATTTAAAAGAGAGCAGACAGCCTGTTAGTGACATGTGGGAATGATGGACTAAAGTGAAGGTTCATCGCTCTGTAGCTATATCCCTGGGTCAAGGATTCGGGCCTCATAACCTCCTTTGTCCTAGTGGACTCTCTTTCCAAGCCTGGAAGAGATTTCTGTTGGTGAAGCTTTGACTCCAGTGTCTCTCACTACACCCAGGAAGGGTGGCCAGGCTTCAGGGGGGCTGGGAACTAGAACTGAGGGAAGGAGGTTGCATTGGAGAGGTGCATGTTCCTCAGGAGGAGGTGATTCAGTGGATTCTGTTCTGTTGGTGATGCTGGTGAGACACACCTTTCCAGGGTCAAGAAGACTTTTTCAGGGGTTTGAGGAAGAGCATTGATGGATTCTCAGAGAATGTCATCATCAAACATTGACTATATGAGAAGAAACTCACCAGGCAGGTCAGGTCCTTCTCTGTCCACTGCCTCAAGCCCAGGTTCGCTGAGCAGAAGTTCTGAACTCAGAGTAGCATCCTGAAGAGTGAATTTAGAAAGAAAGATGTCAAGAAGGGATGTTTCTCTGTGCATGAGAAGGGTTACACTTATATTTTGAATACCGTTACTTATATTTAAGCAAAGAATTTTGTTATTAGCATGACATATCTATGGAGGAGGAGCCTGGAACTATGTCCTGGAAAAAACAACATGGTCTGGCCAGGCAATCTCCTTCCCGATCTCTTGTTTCTCAGCTGGCGTGTCTTCCTGGATAGGACTAACTAATGACTGAAATACTTTGAACTGTGTTAGTCATGCTTTCATTTATAATTCTTTCATGTCAAGAGGGCACAGAGGGCACAGAGCTTACTCAGAATATCTACTTATGAACACTCCAGTAAAAGCTTGTAGAACACTGAAATTGCCAGAGCTTTAAGTTAAATACAAAACTCACTGCCACATTGATTACTTTTAGTTTCTAATACATTAATTTGCTTTACCACCTCCCATAAATAAGAATGTAAGTAAGCTCTTAGAAATAAAAAATAAACTTATAAGTGTTTTTCTGAAAATCTAAGTTAAGTATTATATTTTGCTTTAATTATTCATTTTAGTTCATGAAACACAGGAAAAGACACTGGGCACTGAGTCTGATGGTCTGAGTTCAATCACTGGGACCCCCCACAGTGTAAGAGAGAACCAACTTCTGCAGATCATCCTCTGGGCTCCCCATGTATGCTCCACATGTCTACTGTGCAATGCCTGTGTCTTCTCTTCCTTTTCCAATAAATGAATGAATGTGAAAATATAAAATTTAAAATGTGTCTTATTAAACACAGAGCACAACCTGACTCAAAATGAAACAAACATCTAACTAAATCTAAGAAATATTTGAAATGTAATTTGAATTAATTTTTGTTAATGCAGTTATCGGAAGTGGGCTCCCAATTGCAGACCTAAAAATATAAAATACTTATGCTTAACATTACATTCGTATTTTTTTTTCCATTCAGTCTGTAAAACTGATTATTTTGTTGGAGAGTTTTAAACAGAAGGACAAGAAACTCACTTACCTCAGTGATGTCAGCAAAGGGCATGGGCGGCCCCGATGGGGTGACAGGTTTGGAGACTGACAATGACCCACCAACTTCTGGGATGAAAAGAAAAATCACAAGGCTAAATGTTTCTTTTTTTTTTTCCTTTTGTGATTTAGGCAATAAAACAGTTTAGGTTCTAAAATGTGGTAATAGTCAAGTCGTAAGGAGTAGTACTACAAATCATTAAGAAATTAGAGTTACAGACTAATGGTCATTAATCTGAAGGCACGATCCAGGATTGCCTCTTGCATGCTTATGCGATGGGAATTATTAAGAACAGGATGGAAGAGTGGAAGAGGCTGGTTAATGGGTACAACAATCAGTATAAGTAGACAGAAGGAATAAGTACTAGGATTATATTGCTCAGTGGGGTGATTATAGTTAATGATAATGTATTGTATATTTCATAATTGCTATAAGAGAAGTTTTGAATGCTCTGTTCACAAAGAAATGATACAGAATAAAGTGATGGGTGTAATAACTACACTGCTTTGATCATTATGTGCTATACACATGTATCTAATCATAACTTTATATTCCAAGAATATATGTAATTATTATGTGCCAATTACATAATAAAAGCAATTACAAAACAATAGTAGTTTGGAGATTTGTAGGGTCCCCAGCCTTCGTCTACAGATTTGGATCAAGCAGTGAGGCTGGTTGGCTGGGCAAATGGGGATTGATAAAAATGAGACTTAGCCGGCAAAGAAAGAAATGGTTAGTATCAACACTGTAAAATGGGAGCATCTGGAGTTCAACTCCATCTCTCCTCCTGGTCCTCAGAATACCCCAAGAAAGCTCAACAAAGACACACGGCCAGAGGAACAAATAATCCCGGAGATGAGTTTAAAGTTGTTCCCTTGTTGCCTCAGAGGTGCCATGACCTCCCTCCAAATTTCTGGAGATAATGATTTGCTGATATAAGTCAGATAACAGACCTGCCAGAGACTGACAGTTTCATGCCATCTTGTGCTGAAATGGCATTTTCATTGTCTATCTATTATACTGTCTGCAGTGTCTTTGAGTTCCAGGCTCCTGAGTCCCCCTACAGCATCCTCTAAAGATCCCAAGCATGTTGGATTATCTTGTTTATGTCTTTGGATCCCATTGAAGGTTGACTTATACAGATTGTATCAGTGATTCCTTACCCTCCTCTCTGGGGTGGGTTGTATTAGTGGGCAGCCCTCAGGCCTGGAGGTAGCAGTGAGGTCATGCTACTTCTAATCTTATGGGGCTATTCCATTCCTTTGAGTAAAGAAAATTTTCATGGGCAGTCCCTCTATCAACTCTTTTTAAACTAGCCTCACTGAATATGCTGTCTGTTTCCTTATGAAGCCTGACTAGTTTACTGGATGAGAAGGTATGTGTAAGGTATGCCAGATAAATGGGATTGTCCAAGAATTCTCCCCTTTATCTGGGTCCTACTGACTGAACATGGTTACTTTGACTGAATTGAAACTATTGTATTCTCCTAGACTTATCTTTGGTGCAAAGTGATCACCAAGGGCTGATTAACAAAATGCAGGAGGAAGTGAAGAGAAACAAAAATAGTACTATACATGATGTACCTGTCTTAGTAATGACTGACTTTACAGGGCCCAAGTTAAAATGACAATTCATCATTTAGACATATAGTCATAATTCCTAGCTTCTCTGTCAGAATGAGGATAAACTCTCAGAACTATGGCATCACCAACTGACCATCACTGAACCAAATCGTCCCCACATCCAAGGAATGGTCTCCATCTAGTAGTTGGATGATGAGTTTTTTGAGGTCCATAGTTGTGAGGTAGATTTCTGGTTGCTTGTCTTCTATGACTCCATGATGGATTCTTTCACTTTCAATTTTGTTGGAATCAAGAGACAGGAGGTTGCTTGCAGGGCTATGTACTTCTTTGTGGTCTCTCTCAAAGATGGCCATAAGTTGTATTTCTGTGGAGCTTGAACTGTGGAGAGCAGAGGACAGGTTCCATCCAAAGCCATTGTTAATAGACTAGAGAGTTTCTGTGTTGCTGTAAGTCTTCAGGACAATTTAACCTCTTTTCTGACAGGCTCTTAAAGAATATCCAACTTAGAACATTTCAATATTTGCCAGAAATTTAACATATGGAAAAATATCGACAAATACTTTATTTTAAAGTAGAATGTCAGCCTGGAGATTAAGTCTAGTTCAAAAAAGGATTGCGAACTGGTTCCATACATATTTATATTAAAAATTGTGCTAATGATTCATTGCTAATTGATCAATGGTTTTGGTGTTCTTAAAGTCATGCAGTGACAATCAGAAAGAGAGATGAATTGGCCCTTTTTCTACAGGATATCTCCTTTCGGGTCTATGGCATGGTATGCATGTTGTAGCAGCGGCACAATAGGCTATGTATGTATACCATAACCAAATGGACCTTCAGTTCTTAAGGCCTTTTTCTTCCATTCTTTTCCACAAAGTATTTTATTATTTTATTTTATTTTTGAGACAGAGTTTCCCTGTGTAACAGCTCTGGCTGTTCTAGAACTTATTTTATAGACAAGGCTGGCCTCAAACTCACAGATATCCACCTGCCTCTGCCTCCCAAGTGCTGGGATTAAAGGCCTGCACCACCATCACCTGGCCATAAAGTATCTTTTAAATTAAAAAAAAAAAACTGTAAATGAAATAGAGTAAGGAAAGAAAATAACAAAAGATGTAAAAATAAGGAAAGGAAAGCAGTACACAGTGTATGATTAACTGTATTTACTACCATATTTATTAATACGGTATCTTTCAGCATCCAAACCCCAAACAAGATTCTTCACAGCTCTGTCCTTGAGAATAAAGTGTTGCCTTTTGTTTTGTGCCATAAATCTACACTGAGGGATGCAGAAGTGTTTTAAGGGCCTCAGGAGCTGATAATGTGTATTCTTGGCAGTTCTTCAGACCACACAATCAGTCAGCGACTACAGTTCATTATTTCACTAGTCAATTGCAGGAGTTAAAGCCAGATTCTCATTACTGATCTCTCCAAGGTACAGTGGGTCATTTCCCCACCTCAAGCTGACCTTGGGGCTGAGGAGCAAATTGGTTTCTCTCCTTTATTCTTAGACTTCAGTTGGTTGTACTCATGAGTGTGAAGCCAGCCAGCCAATCTCCCATTACAAACATACAGGAATTAGTTGATTCATGATGCTGGCATAAAACGCCTGTATTCTCACATTTTTCTAATTAGGTCTGTAGTTTTTTCATAGAATGCTTTTCATAGAATGGTCAAGTCATTGTTTCCCTGCTAATCTCACATAGTGATTTGACTAGAGAGTTTTTTTTTAAATTACTAAATAATAATTAATTTCATTTAAATAAAACTACTAAAAATCATTGGCATATTCAAGACATTATACTAGAAAATTATTAAAAACAAAAACAAAAACAAAAAAAGCTTATGCTGGGTGGTAGTGGCACATGTCTTTGGTCCTAGCACTTGGGAGGCAGAGGCAGGTAGATCTCTGAGTTCGAGGCCAGCCTGGTCTACAGAGAAAGTTTCAAGACAGGCAGGGCTAAACAGAGAAACCATGTCTAGAAAAAAGTAAAAATTCAAACAAAACAAAAGACAAACAAACAAAAAAACCAACCAACCAACCAACCAACCAACCAACCAACCAACCAAACAAACAAAAAAGCCACCCCCCATAAAGCAGTTTATACATTTGTGGAGGGAAGCATACCATATTTCAAAAACATAAAAATAATCAAAATTACCCATCTCTTTCTTTCTTTGGTCTTCATTTCACCATACACCATGAAAACATGCAAGAGAGAAAGACTTTTGATAAGATTTATTGAAGCAGTCAGTGGATTATTTTATACACAAAAGTGCTTGTATATTGTCCTTCACGTTTGTCTAGTACTTTGGAGAAACACACAAACTGCCACCAGAATTTGGATGGTACCTTTAAGAATCATGAGTCTCAGGATGTAAATACAGTTTCTGATCAGGATTTGAGCCTTAGTTCAAAGATGTCTGTGTATTTACAGTCTTCTCTTTAAACTTGTTGATTTACTCAAAGAGGCTGCAGATATATGCTATGCATCTTACATTTGGGGAACTACTGTCAGGATGCTTTCAAAAAGCATTTTGCAAACAGATTCCTTACCTCCTGAAAGTCATGAAGGGATTTGTTTACTCTCAGAGGTAACATGTCTGAGATTGACCCAGGGAGCTAGTGTTTTGCCGATTTTGAATTGCTTTAATCAGTTGAGGAATTAGTTCAATTCATCATGAAAACTTGTGAGAAAAACAACACCCACTTACTGAGTGGGTGCTATGCACCAAGAGTTTTATATGTATTTTCATTTAATGTTTATAACAACAGAATCCTCATTTCACGGGCACTGCAAAGGCAGTGGGAGACAGAGTCAATTGGACCCAAAGGAGGCAGGATTTGAATTTGGGGCTGTGTCTCCTCAACCTTGGTTTCATTTTGTCACCCTATCCACTGGTGTGTGCCTGAGAAAGACACTTTGGTTACCAAAGTTACAGACAAATTTTAAGATTTAGTTTAGAAGCTATATTCAGTGTTCTCTCTTTACATTTTAAATGACAGTTGCTGATGAAGACAGTCTATATAGGTGATGGGATTAGTGTCACTGGCATTTCTGGACTACAAATTCATTTCACTCTTCTCTCCTGATACAACATGGCCACAGTGGATATGCTACAGACTTGTTTGTTGTGGGATAATCTTTTTGTACACTGTGAATGTGTCACTCTGATTGGTTAATAAAAGCTGAATGGCAAATAGCTAGGCAGGATTTTTGGGGGCAGAGAGAAGGCTGGGAAGAAGGTAGAATAGCCAGCCAGCCAGAAAGAAACCAGGAAAGCAGCATGGACAGTACAGAATAAAGGTAATACAGCTATGAGGCAGAAAGTAGATTAATAGAAATGGGTTAATTTAAGTTATAAGAACTAGTTAGAAACAAGCCTAAGCTATCGGCCAAGCTTTCATAATTAATAAAAAGTCTCCATGTAGTTATTTGGGACCTGGCTGGTGGGAAAGAAAAAAATCAACCTACACTTGTTCCCATGTTCTTTTGGTGACAGAGAACCCACTGTCCTTCTAAGCGGGCACTGCACATTCATCCAGGGCCTGCCTCTTGCTTCTTTGCAATTTGTAACCCATGAAGCCAAGGAGAGAGGCCAAAACCTATTCCTGCCAATGAAAAACTGCTTTGTTGACATAGCCCTTGCATAAGCAAATGGAAATCTTAAAGAAAAAGTATTTATTGCCACAACCAAGATACGGAGCACATTCACCAACGTCAAAGCTTTATCCTGTCTCTTTGTGATCCTTCTCTTTCACACTCTGCTTCACCATCTCCAAGCAACTACTGATACATTTTCTGTCACTGTAGCTGAGTTCCTGTTTTCTGGAATTTAATATAAATAGAACACAATGCACTCTTGTCTGGTCTTTCACTCAGCACAGTTATTTTGAGGTACATTCACGTCGCCACATATGTCAAAAGTGTTACTCCTTTGTCCAGAAACGTGTCTATACTGAGCACATTCTAGAACTGTCTATGGCTCTGTTGATGGACAGTTGGTTGGTTTCGTTCCGGGCTCGTAAAGATAAAGATGCTCTGGACGTTTATGCACCAGGCTGAAGAAATGTACTCTACCACTAGTTTGTATGATTATTAATAGTTTTTCCGCACTTGCTTTTAGGGATAAAGCAATACTCTAAGTGGTGCTTTGACTGTTAATCCTGAAAATTGTAGTAATAATGGAGTCAACTACTTTCCAGTTGTGTTGAGAGAATCAGGTGAGGATGTTCATATCAAGCTATTCGTGAAGTTATAAATAAGCTTTTCTATAAATGAGACAAAGGAAAGGCAATATATGTGACTGATAGGGGCTGACTCATCTGTGGGCATCTGGCCCCATAACAAAAGTCACTTCTTTCATAGTAAGTTTATCCAACAATATCCCCAGCATTGGTATCAATTACCAAAGGTTTGTGCTGCTCACAAGCACATCATTTATTGAACTCAGGGGCCCCCATACTTTCCAGTGGACTGAAGTCCTTATGACAGAAGGAAAATTATTGGCAAAATGCAACTAAACATATTTTATAAACATATTTGGCAGGAATAGGGATAACTCCTGACACAGACAAACACTTTGGAAAGGTTCAGTTTCCAGGCATGCCTCTTTAAAAGTTTTACCTTGGAAAATTTCGTTGCCTAACATTGTGATTTTCCTCTGAAGTAGATTTTTTTTTTTTACAATTAGATTTTCATTTGTTGAAGGGAGGCAATAACACACATTTAATCACTCACCAGGAGAAGCATTTCCATCATTTCCTGAAGCTGTAGATTAAAAATTTGTTCTTTAACTGTAGCACTTTATTCAGAAGAGCTCGCCATCTATGCAAAATATGTGCCTATCACCTTTGATTACCCTCTCATCCATCTGACTTCCAGTCAAATACTGCAGAGGGGCATCTCGACACAAAGCAAAATGAGTTTGCTTTGGTAAATATTGGGACTTTCATCTCTTATCACTCTCCCTTTCTGATATTCCTCTCCTCTGGAGTGATACAAATCAGAGAGGCCTGACAGCCCTGGGAAATGCAGCGAGTTCATTTCCTAAGCCCTCCTCTCCAGGCAGAAGCTGCGCTTTCACAGGTGTCCTCCTGCTCCAAGACCAGGTAGTGAGAGAGCCAGGAAGACTCCCATAAGGCCTGATCTTCCCAAGTCACCTCCTACCTCACTAGGCTTGGAAGTTCATTCTGCTTCCACCAGGGCTGCTGTGTGTGCACTGCAGCACACTGGGAAGAAGCACTGTTTCAGGATTCTGCCTGTAGATGTTTGAAATAAGGAGAGCTTCGAAAATGAAGCAAACATTCAAACCCGTGAACGCTCGTTAGGGTGGTAAGAGTACAGATGGCTACAGACTTGCTTCTGCTGGAGTGTGATCCCGCCCCGCTTTAGCATGGCGTTATTTTATCATTTCAAGCTTCAAGTCACTACTTTTTGAGCCATACAGCATTACTTTAGTCCACACACTAGATCAAATTAAAACATATATTTTGTGAAGTCTTACCTTTGCCGCTGTGCAGTCCATTCCTTCAATCCCTCCACCCTTAAAAGCCACTTTAAGAAACAATCAGATTCACCTGTGTCTCTTGGCTAACGTATTTTATGCCAACAGGGATGAGATTTTAGCCTTGGGGAGGACTGTGAGGCAAGCCAGTACGAAGGCAATTAATTGTTACTGTTTTTGATCTGCCTTTACTGAGGTATTTTCCAGAGGTTTGCTAATGACATTGCCAAGGACAGCTGAGAAGTGCGGGAGGACGGTGTTCCCAGCTTTTGGAGGGAGCCGCATTGCAGATCCTGTGCTCTCCCTTCAGTAGCGCGGCTTCCTGTTCTAATTAGAGCTCCAATATCTCAAAAATATCCAGTCTGTAGGACCAGACTGAGCCAAACAACTGAGAGAAAAGAGACCTGCTAATCCTCAGGATGTCACTTTTAAAGGAGGATGGGGAGGAAGTGATTTAAAAGTTGAGAACAGTCTAATTCTCTTACTTACCCAAATCCTAACACGTGGATTTCACGGAACCCTGGAAGTTTCTTAAATATCTGTTGCAACTGCAGAGAGAAAGAAGTGTATGAAGTATTCGTTGGTCCTGTTGGCTCAGATGTTGCCAAACAAACAAACGAAGCCTCTAAACACAGTTGAGGAGTCAGTGAGGGGACAGTTGAAATGGAAAGCTAAAACAAAATATGTCAAACTCCCTCTCTATTCACAGACATTTCTGAAGCCTAGAGAGTACTTTGCTATTAGCTTAAAAGCCATATATGGATAGCCCCGAGAGGCTTAAAATGTTTATTTTACATAAAATATGAAATAACTTTAAGGTGGCATTTGGAGGGAACCTTTTTAACTACAGCATTTTCATCTCCATAGAGTAACACACAATTTTTGTCTATGTAGCTAATGATAAGCTAATGATGTTCCCTGAGTGGAATTAGAGGATTTGGAAAATACAACACTAAAGGTATTATTAAATGCAAGACGACTGATCAGGTAGATTTGTTCTTAGACCTCCATGGATTTCACAAGTTTTCTCATTAGTGAGGCTGGCTATCAGGACAGTCTTCCTAGCTCCTCCCTAGGTTCGCAGCCCCATCTCTGTGTCCCCAGGTTCTGAGGGAGTGGGTGGTTCTCTCTAAATCTTCCTTCACCGTGTCCCTCTGTGGCTTCCTTCCTCTTCTTTCCCTCTCACTGTTCAGTTTTCTTGTCTCTATCTGATTCCTGTCTTCAGTCTATAAGTGTCAAGACCCTGCGAGTTCCCAGCCAGCCTTCCCAGCTCATGCTCCTTATTTCATGATCTTCCCCTACCCCAGCTTTCTGGGGGAAGGCTACAAGACAAGAGGGCCTGAGAGGAAGGCAGAGCCCACCAGCAGAGGAGCTTGAGTGGGACAACAGGGGGACAAGTGAGGCTGCCTTGTCCTCCCATCCCTGCCTCTCTCTCATCTGTCATTCCTCTGGTAGGGAAATCAGATTTTCTCCCATGGCTTCAGCAATCTCCTTATACCCAGTCTTGAGTTCTCCACACAAGTATAATTTCTTCTCCAAATCTCCATTATTTCTAGACTTCCCCATGTCAGACGAGTTAGCAGTCCCCAATTAAATACGTTCTTTCATAAGTTGCCTTTGTCATGGTGTCTCTTCACAGCAATAGAAGAGTAAGACATACTTCTTTCTGCTGTTGTCCCATTTATGCGTAGCCTGGAGCTGACCTTCCAGTGAACTGAAGATGACATCTGTCCTTCCCCATTTATGACATGCACTTCTATTCCTCCAAAGCCCCATGGGTTATTCTCTCTTGGTCCACAGTACAGCACACACACACCCCCGCGCCCCATCTTCTGCTCACTGACTGCTTCCACTGAGCCTTTCTCTACTGAAAAGTGAGAGTTCCAAACTCAGGTGCAATTTGGAGTATTTCTTCTCTCTGCTAGGCCACATCTCTCAAGTATGCCATACGAGTTCTAAGAGGTGCATGCCCTTTGGCCTAGGGATGGAGTCCTCTTTTTTCAGCTTTAGCTCCCTTGCTCTTAGAATCCACTGGAGTGGCATCCACACAGAAGGAATTTAACAATACTGCTTGATGAGTTGAGTTCATCTCTTCATTCTCTAAACTCATCAACATGCCACTGCTTTGTCACTTTATCTAAAATCACCTCCACTCTGCATCTCCAGCGCCAAGGACTGTAGCAGTGATGCACAGAGAGATAATCCCCAATCTCCTCTGGGGCTTTGGGCTGCATCATGGAAATTTTTTTCTTCCAGCAGACTGATTTACCTTCTAATTATATTTTCTTGTGCCAATATTAAAAATAGTTTTCATTTCCTGAACCTATAGGAACTCTGGTGATGAAAGCAGCTTAGTCTGGGTGATAAGAGGATACTGTGCAGGGCTGGGTTTAAATATTGGTGCTATTACTTTCTAGTTGCAAACTCCTGAGTTTATTGCTTCATTTGAATCGTGGTCTTTTGATCAAAATGGGACAAGGGTACCCATGCCACAGGGTGCCAGTAAGGAATGAGAAAACAGTAACACTTGCCTGGCAGACAATCAGTGACTTTTATAATTGATTATTATTATTATTATTATTATTATTATTAT
>CABHPP010105264.1:0-15355 GCA_902168425.1 Peromyscus attwateri
GCATAAGGGCTTAGTCATAATTTTCAAATTGTCTGCCAAAGCACATTAAATCAAAGCGCCTATTGGAAGCAGTCGTAGTATTTCTTGAACTGTGTGGAATGGTTCGGTATCCTCTCTCTCTCAGCCGTTTCTCTCCTCTCCAGTTACACTCTGGAAGTTGGGGTAGGGGCCAGAGAAACACAACTAAACAGTGAAGTCCGGGTCAAAACTGCAGTCTAAATGTCATGTTTATATTTCTACTACCTACAAAATGTAGCAGTGTATGCATAGAAATAGCATACCCCTTAATGGCAGGATATTTCACCTTACTTCTCTAGAGTTGTTAAAGAATAAAAGTGCATTTGAAAGTTTTGAAAACAATAACATTCTAAAAGGAGCCTGGAATCCGTGTGTGCTGTTCCATGTGTGTGAGCATATGTGCTGGTGCACTTGGAATGCTTCAACACATAGAGATAAAGTTGAGGACAGTTAGAGATCTCCCGAACCCCCACCTCAGTGGCAAAGCCCTTTACCTGGTCTCTGATCAAGTTGGAAAAGGGCTTCAGAACCCTCACTCAACTCTACTACTCTGGGAAATCAGGTATACGCAATCACACACATCCTCAGATCGAGATAACTGATGTTCCCCACGGAGGTATTATTTTCTGATTTTTTTTTAACAGCAATTCTCCACATTTGTCACTTCTTTAGGGGAAAAAAATGATCATGAAAAGGAATATTATTAATTTGCGATGCTGATTGCATTCCAACTCAGCTGATTAACACCAACTAGGAAACAGTCTCCAGCACTGTTTGCAGGAATCATGTACGGCATGTCCAAAGTTCATAAAAACCCTCAGCAATTTGTTAAATAATGTGCCAGGTGATAGCTATAGATTTGTAATGTTTTAGAAAATCCTATCTTTAATTCATGAACCTTTCAATTACCTTCAAAACTTATGCCAGGAGGGCCAAGCTGTCGGGCCCACTTACAGTTACTGCAAATTCCATCCTTAGGTAGTTTCAAAGCAGGCCGTTTCTATTGCCTGCTGTGCTAAACATTCTTATTGAGGCCATTTTTCTTTGACTCTTGGATGCCTAAGCTATTACTTGACATAATTATTTTGAATTTCAATTCTTTCTCTCATTTTTAAAAATAAATTCATACTAGATAAAATATTCTCGGACCAACAAGTGACAACCACCACATGCTAAATTCATGCCACCACCAAGGATGATGGAGAAAGGCTTTTGAAGTATCTATCCTGTTGAATAAGTGCCAGATGCATCATAAAGTGTAGCAATTGTTAATTATAATTTGTGAGAATGGGTCTCTCATACTTCTCATATGAAATACACAGGGGCTGGAGACAGTGATGGAGTGAGTTGCTGTGTGACTCTGAATAATATCTCTCAATTACTAGCTATTTGTCGTAACATAGTTTTCATTTTTAAAAATAAATACTATTTAATAATCTATAGTGTATGAGGGCTCAAGCATTAGAATGAAGGGTATTGTGTATACGATACTGTTACACCTTAGACATAATGATAAACTATGCACTATACAACTTTATGTAAAATTATCAGTTGTTGTTTTAAGTATTGAAAATGAAAACTAAGAGTACCATGAATGACTTTCATTAACTAGAGAATTCTTGAAGTTTTCCTTGAGGACATTAAGGTTCAAAATAAGACTGAAAAAAGGGAATTTTCTTAAGAAATTTTCTTAAGAAAGTTGTATTTAATAAATGGAATACTATGTGAAATTCTGTATGTGAAGATGTTCCAGACATTGAAATAATTCAAATAGATCCATTGTAGCTAAATTCAGTGCAACAGTAGAGAAGATCAGGAAGTGGAATCGAAGAGCTATGTTGACTGTGATAAGGGTAAGGGGTTCATGGGGGAGTTTATAAGTCACACTGTTTATTCTTTATGATGAAAGCAATAGATGGTTGCAAACTTTGAAGTTGAAGAGTGGTCCAGTTAGGTTTAAAGAGAGAATAATGCAGAAATTAGGTTGTCTGTGGGGTGGGAATGAAGACCGAATCGAGAGAGGAAAGATAAGAGGCTACTTTGGAATTTAGAGGAGATATGATAAGTGCAGGTTATGAAGATGCCAGTGGAGCTAGATAACAAAGAACATGCTGAAGAGACGTGTAAAGGGTGGGTTATTAAAGATGAGGTGGATATAGATATAAAAAGGATAGTTGTATCTGGTCCAGCCCCAGATTTCTGACTTCTGATGATGCCATATTAAGGGTTAAGATGTGGGGCACAGCTGGAAGCAGATTCAGCAAGGTTGAAGATGCTTAGAAATAGCCTGATAGAGATGTTTAATAGACAAGAGGGGTGATGTGGAAATGTGTGGGCTGCAGATTCAAATCTGAGAACCACTGATGTCAATGCTGGTAATTACCTGAAATTACATAAGAATAATGAGTATACTAGCAAGGAAGCTTGGCGCACCTATTGACTGGCCTCATTCTAGAGTCTATTCAATTGAGGTTTTTGTTGTTTTTTTGTTTGTTTGTTTGTTTGTTTGTTTCTGGCAGCCATTGACTGATGAGTTGGATGTAATCCACCAGCATGAGAAATACAAACAATTTCCAAAGCTTTAAAGCCATGCCCAAGTAACCTCAACATTTAAAGTCCTAGTTCAGAACACTGTATGGGTTTGAAGGGCCATCTTGTAAATAATTGGATCAGAACACTGAAGTTACATATTGATGAACCTGACCACTGTTGGTGAGGTCCCATATTTTCTAGACATAGACAGGGCAAGTTATCACATTAGCGGACATTTCTACTTAAAGTCATTTCCAACTAAATATAAACAGAACCCTGGTCGAGTGAGACAGCAGATGAGGAAGTCTGAGTGGAGTTTAAGCAATAACTAAGACATAGATGATTACTAGTATGGGACTGGATGTAGTTTGTTATAGAAAGATGCTAAACATGGGGCGTAGAGGTCCAGCTAAGGCAGGGGAGCACTTTGTATGAATTGGTAAGCTGTAGTTCCAACTAAAGAAGGAGAAGAATAAGGGAGGGAGGAGGAACAGAGGTCAAGGGAGGAAGAAGAGCACACATCTAAGTCAGTCTGTTTTTTTTTTTTTTTGATGGAAAATGGCAACGCATAAAGCAATACAACCCATTTGTGTGTCTATGGCCCATCCACGGCCATGTCTGGACCACCAGGGTCTATGTCCGATCCTTCTATGTGTCAAGCTTGTTTCGTTTGTGATGACAGCTTGTACCTGTCTCACTTCTGCAGTGTCACTTTTTTGTCCATAGTTGGGCCAATTGGATTCCTTTTCTTTAATATTCTATTTACATCCTTTAAAAAATAATTTTAAAATAACATAGTTTCTTGTGTCAATTTTAATTTTATAGATGTCAAAGAAATTAATTCTATACTTTCCTCCACAAAATAACTGCAGAATATATCTGCCAGATAGGAAATTGCCTTCAGCTCACAGTTTTAAATGTAAGTTGTAGCATCCAACACTTCTGATTGGTATTCTGCAGTTCTCTTGATGGTTACATATTGTGCTGTCATATCAATAATGATCTCATATATAGCTTTCTATCAATAAAATTAAAAAACAAGATGGAAGGACTTTTGCTTATAGAAGTGCCCTTTAACCTGGCACTGGGAAGATGGCTTAGTCAGTAAATATTTGCTGCGCAAGCATGAGGAACCGAGTTCAGATATCAAGCACCCATGTCAAAGTCAAAATCCAGGCACAGGAGCACACATCCATAATTCCAGCACTGAGGGGAGGGGAGGCACCGACCAGCAGATCCCTGGAGCTTTCTCACCAGATAGACTTGCTGGATTGGTGAGTTCCAGGTTCAGTGAAAGAACTTGTCTTCAAAGACAAAAAAAAAAAAAAATGGATAGAGAGTACTAGAGGAAGACATTTGAGATTTACCTCTGTCTTACACACATGTACACACAGTGAATGACCACGAACATATAAACACACACACATACACTACACACACACATACACACAAACATGCACACAGTGGATATCCATGCTTATAACACACACATACACCACATACCCAAACACATATTTGTGCACAGTGGATGACCATGCTTATACACACACACACACACACACACACACACACACACACACACACACATATATGCACACAATGGATGTCCATGCACATATACACATACATACACTAAACACACACTCACATGTGCGTAGTGAGTGCCCCTGCTCATGTACACACACAAATACCATATACACATACACCACACACATATATGTGCACACATGGATGTCCATGCACATATACACACATATACTAAACACACACATGTGGACACAACAACTGCATATACACACAAGAGCACCATATACACACTCACACACACATGTGCACACAGTGAATGCCCCTGCACATATACACACACATACACAACTGCACACACACACACACATACACACACACACACACACACACACACACACACACACACCTCAGTCCAGTTTTGACTGAGATTTGTGTTTCAGGACCCTTTGGGTATCCAAGAAGATATTTATATTCCATATCTTGATCATACATCGAGAAGGGAATATTTTGAGTACACAATTGTTCTGCACAAAATTAACCATAAGACTTTAAGGATGCATTAAGAATGTAGAAAATAATTGTTACACAATAATAGTAAAAGCCAAGCAAGCGACCACTGCAGTCTCAGAAATAAATGGCAAAGCAAACAACCAAATAAAACCAAAATTTAGTGAGCATCCACTCTGAAGATCATTAATAGGTTTGTTTGGAATCACTCATATCTTGATGGTTTGTGAAAGTAGTACTTATGAATGAACTGCATACATCAAATATTTATGATTTTTTTTAAAAAGAGCCACAAACTTTAAGGGTTCTTAAAAGCTTCATATTCCTATATTGGTTTTATCTTTTCTGAATGTAGACCAATGAAAATGAACTGGTTGCCACAGAGTCTAACATTTAAACGTGGGTGGTCACCTAAGTACACAAAACCCAAAGTACAGAATTGCTCGTGTAAGCTGCATTGCAAAATAAGTAGTATCATATGATTGATATTTATTTTACTAAGGAATAGCTTACACGGCCATAAGTAGGATGTATAAATTAGAATAGTTTCTTTGTAGGTACGTATGAATAGCCATATGTTCTCACAATATATGATAAAAAGCATAAAAAAAATCAATTCATCATGGAGAAAAGTCAAATTTTTGTACAGGTCTGCAAAGGGACCAGAGTATGGTTGAGATTAAAACACATTGGTAGGCAAAGTCTAATTTGTGAGTGCTTTTAAAATCAGCAGGGAAGTTCCAAACAGGGGCAGATGGAGTTACAGCAACTACTTTTCTAATTGATCGATTACAAAGAAGCCAGTAGACAGTAGACACTACGACTAGTGGTTCAGAGGCAGGCTGCGGAGCCAGGATTCCTGGCTTGGAGTCCCACCTTTGCCATATAATAGCTGCTTGGATATAGAAAGTTAATTAACCTTGCCTTGCCCCTGTTTCAATCTCTATAAAGTGGGAGGGTAATAGAACCCAAGTCTAGAGTGTACAGAAGAATATCTGACACACAATAAGCAATTTGCAAAATTTAGCCAACACTGTGCCAGGCATCCCCATCCTTCCATACATCCACCTTTTTCTCTTCTCCCTCCCCAGTGCATTCCCCTGCTCCTTCTTCCTTTCTTTCCCCTTCTCTTCCTAAGGCAGGGTCTTGCTATGTATATAGCCCAGGCTGACCACAAATTCAAAATCCATCAGCTTCTTTGCTTGTCTCCTGAGATTGCAGGCATCAGGTACCATGGCCAGCAATGCTAGACTTTTTGCCTACTTTCCTTATGATATTCTCGCCTGAGAATCACAGCCATGGAGTCTGTCACATACACGGAGTCAGGAAGAGATTTCTAGCATCAGTGTGATCCACTTTAGCTGAGTCTTCTCCCTAATTCAAGCAGTTGCAGCTAAAGACTATTGCATTTGCAGTTGATCTGTAAAGTTGATAGGCATTAAGTGTTGCTGAGTCATCAGAATTGGGGGTGGGGGTGGATGTCAGTGTGGGCAGAAACAGTTCTACAACTGTGAGTTTGAATTTTGGCCAAGGGAGAACCATGGTGGATGTATTAGTTAGGATTCTCTAGAGGAATGGAACCGATGAAATCATTATATATAATATATTAAACTATAAAATATATAATAACATTTTATATATATAAATATATATAAATGGGCTTACTAGGTTGTCTTACAAAATAAATCTGAGTAGTCTAACAATGGCTGTCTTCACATGGAGAGTCTGAGAACCTGGTAGATGTCCCAACCTAGTGCTGAAGCACGGATTCCTGGAAAACCATTGGTCTTCTGTCCACATCGGGAGCCTAAAGACACTGTGTTTTGATCCAGCAAAGGAATGCAGCAGAAATGGCAGCAACAGCATAGATTCACTCACCAAGGAGGTGGGAAGGCAGTAAGGCACAAAGCAAGATTTTTCTCTGGGACGTCCTTTTATGTGGCTGCCACTGGAAGATGCCACCCACATTTGGGTGGGTCTCCCCACTTCGTATAATCTGATCAAGGAAACCCCTTACTGTAGCATGAATCCTAATTGATCTTAATAAAAACCCGGAGCCAGATATCGGGGTAAATGCTGAAAGATCAGAGAGACAAAGGAACAAGCCACAGCCACCTCTCACCTCACCAGCTCCTCAGCTGAAAGGACTGAGCTCCTGTCTCCTCTCGCCTTTCTCCACCCAGCCATATCACTTTCTGTCTCCACCTCCCTAGTGCTGGGATTAAAGGCGTGTGTGCCTCCCAAGTCCTGGAAGCAAAGGCATGAGATCCCAAGTGCAAGAATTAAAGGTGTGTGCCACCACTGCCTGGCCTTTATGGCTAACTAGTGGCTGGCTTTACCCTCTGATCTTCAGGCAAGTTTTATTTATTATAGCATACACAAAATATCACCACACCTTACAGGTCTGCATAGATGCTGATGTTTTAGTTGATTCCAGATCCAGTCAAGTTGGCAACCATAGTAGGTTACCAAATCTTCATGTCCAGTTTTGTTTCCACATGGAGGCTGTGTTCTGGTGCCATGATTCTCCAGCTCTAGATTGGAACGTGATAGCCTCTTGTTTCCTTAGGAATTGGCCATAAAATCTAAACATCTTCTCCCCCATTGAATCTTCAGATCACAAGCTTTCTTTGGACCTGAGCAACAGGCTGCTCTGTCAGGCTCCTACAGCAGCAAGTCTTTGAACCCCCAAAGCTATCTGTGTTGGTTGCTACAGTGCTAAGTTATACAGAATCTTAGATGCAAAGCTATCAATGTGGGTTGCTACAGTGGAAGGTCATACAGAATCTGAGACACAAAGCTGTGTTGGTTGCTACAGTGCTAGGTCATACAGAATCTCAGATGCTGGTGTCTGTGTCGTTGGGTTCTCCTCCTCCAGCACTGATTCTGTGCTTGCCTGTGAGAATGGTTTTGCTCGACAGGGCATCCACAAACATAGATTTTTAAAAGGTTTTTCTCTTTGGAATTTGTCCTGTTGAGAAGCAACCACATCCATATGAGAAAGCCACATATTAATTCTTTGAATATATTTATGTGCTTGGAAAAGTAGTCCAGCCACACTTCTGTGACAATTCAAGTCCCATCTCTAGCTGCATACATTCTACAGGTGAGCCAGGCAAACCCAGAACTGCCCAGAACCCATACTTGCTTCAAGCCATCATTTTAAAGTTACTTGTATGCAGTTATATACACCCAATGCAGTGTCTGCATCTATTATTTCAAACGGAACTAATTCCAAACATCCTTCTGCCAAGGAAAGAGAAAAACACACATGTGCATATTTGCATTCTTCAATAGCACACATTGCTGTTTTTGTCTTGGAAGTATATTATGTATTCATAGGAAATACATATTTTCAGATTATACTGTTAAGAACTCATTAAAAGAATTATGTGTGTGATTAGCATCATCTCAGATTTTATAACTGTCTAAGAAAATATTTTGCTAAGTATTGTTAAAAGTCAGTCTTAAGGCAAACATGAACAAGAAAAAAATGAATTAAAATTTACAATTAAATAACTTTCAATATACCTATGCTTCAAAATTATCAACTTGGTGGACATGCTTTTAAATCTCACTCTCATTGCTAGCTCTTGCATTTGGTGCAAAGTAATGGGTTCATTTGAGCTCCAGTCCCTTCATTTACAGATTGGAAACTACATTAACTCATTTATAGAGTTCTTGTGGTTGACAGACAGTGCATTCATAAAGCTTGTGCCAAATCCTAAGCCCTTAATGCCTTGGTAGCTGTTTGCCATTATCTTACTGGTTCTGTGACCCTATGTCTGGAGGTTCTTCAAATAAAACTACTGGAATGGATTGATGTTTGGGAAGGAATATTGGAGAAGAATGGATAACTTAATTTGCTTTTCTCTTTGAAGAATGTTACATGACCAGTAGTTAGTTCTCTTTCCCATCAAGCTACTCTCCCCATTTGTTAAGACACTTAACCAAAACAGGTGCAGGAGAAGAATGGTATGCAAGGTGTGGCCCCAGTGTCTGGTGACCATAACCCTGGGAAGAGCAGCAGTGGGTCACTCCTCAGGTCACACTGTCACAGTCTGTGTCACAGGGTAGAGGACCCTCTTGCCACCTGGTTCAAGTGAGTTCCTTCTGGTGTGCTGCTCATTTCTGCCACTTGTTCATATTTCCTTACGTAAGCATGTCTCCACTTATTCTCTAGTGCCTTTGTCTGGCACTTTCCCTTCTTGTAGTGATGATTTTCCACCCTACCCCTTTTTTGCTGAAATGAACATCTGTGGCCTCAGGCTGCAATCCCGAGGGCTACTGCTTTCAAACACCTGAAAACATGGCAAGCTTCTTTGGCAGGGAGACCCTTCAGTTCTGGTTTTTCTCCCTAAGAGAAATTTGAAGATTCCCACTCAAATTTCCTCAGATGTATTCTCTGAAAACATCCTTTTTTTAAATTGCTAGTCAAGGTTCTAATGAGAAACTTGTTTCTCATTCTCTTGTTTTATAAATTGATTCAAAACAGAGCTGACCTTTCAATCTCCTGTAATAGCAGCTGCAAAAGCACTTCTAGTTATGAGTAAGGGCTGATTTAATTTGAAGACAGTAGATGATTTAGATGCAAACTTATTACAGCTACTCAAGAGTACAAGAAAAAAATGTTTATTTAAACCTGGATGTGAATATGTCAGGCTCGTTTTGCAATGTGTCTTAAACAATACCAAGGCCATTGGTGAATTGTTGGAGATGGCATCTTTTTTTTTTTGTTTTTTTGAGACAGGGTTTCTCTGTGTAGCTTTGGAGCCTGTCTTGGGACTTGCTCTGTAGACCAGGCTGGCCTTGAACTCACAGAGATCCACCTGGCTCTGCCTCCTGAGTGCTGGAATTAAAGGCATGTACCACCACCGCCCAGCTGGGAGATGACATGTTAAGACCCCCAGGCTTTCATTGTGGGGATTGGCTCTCCACTCAGTGACTGTGCTGCAGCCCCAGTGACTTCCTTCTGTGTTTGGTGTCAGTTGTCACCACATGTAGACTGGAGGGAAGCCATCTGGAAAGTGCTTAGGAGTTGGATGCCATGGCTTACACTTTGGATACCCTTCAGAGCAAAACATAGAGGCTCACATTTAGAAAGTACCCAGTGGGTGGCTGCCTCAGTGAAGACATACTGATTGTAGTCTTCCCATCATCCCACCCAGATGACTGACTTTCATCCATGGCTTCCCTGCTTGGTTGTGGACATGTGGGTTTGCAGATGGACTGCTTGCCGTTGTTTTCAAAAGTCTTACACTTGGGAATTTTGGATGTCTTGAAACACATATTTATCTTTTGTAAACAAATCCACAGATGTCTATTATTTGTAAGACCTTTAATATGGCACCTAAGGCCCTCTATGATGTTATATGGGCTTGCCTTTACAATCTTCTTTCACATAAACCTTGGACTTTAGTCCAAAGAGGGTTAATTGGCCATATATTCCCTCTCTTTAATTTGTCCTTCTTCCTTCCTAGTGTCTGATAAAAATCACATCTATCATTCCTATGCTGTGAAGGAGGTCTTAGAGGAGCGCCTCTGCCACCTCTGCTTGAATGGGTTGGGCTGTAGGAAGAGAGTTGGATTAGTTTGGCTCACAGTTTGGAGGGACACAGTGGGGAAGAGAGAGGAACAAGAGAGTGAAGGGTGCTTGTCCGTTTCATCTACACACAGTAAGCAGAGAGAGAATACTAAGTGAGGTTGGGCTATGATTCTTCAAGGCACGCCTCTGGTGGCCTACTTCTTCTAGAGAGACTGCCTCCTAAAGTTTCCAGAACCTGACACAACAGCTCCCTTCGCTGGAGATTACATGTTCAGATGCATGAGGCTGCCATGCACATATACCACACAAACCACAGCCGATTTACTTACTCTATTAAAAGATGAAAATGGTGTTTTCATAACTATCATTCTTTCTCTGCTTTTCCCCATCTGATAACTTCTACTATTGTGTTTTCTTCCCCCAAATCCTTTAATTCTACCAGAAGCTTAAATTAAGAGAACTATTTCAAGGAATAGAGTATAAGGGCTCTGTTTGTGTGTTGACTTGGATTCTTCCCTCTCTATTGGACACCTATTTTGGACCTATTCCACATGGGAAGATATGTATAATGAGAGCTAAATAGCGTCCAGTTTCCTTCCATCTTGGCCTCTTCTCTTGGGACCTGTGTTTCAGGCTCCTATACTGGTGCCCAGGCTTTGGGTGTGTCTGCTCCTGGTACACATGTCACGGCTAGCCATGCTTCAGGGATCTACATTCCTCATATCCACATTCAGGCACCCATACTTCAGACGCCCGTGCCTACCTCCTCTTGTACTTATGCTTCAGATACCCGTGTTCCCTGGTACCCAAACTCCTGGTACTCATCCTCCTGATGCCCATATTCCTCATAGACATCTTCAGATGATTTGATGCTTTCAGTGCTGGTGTGAACCAATGAACAAACCCATACCTCAAAGAGACTTTTTAAGAGACAATTCTCAGTCAAGAGACTTGGACTCTAGACCCAGTCTCTACTCTCTCTCTCTGTCTCTCTCTCTGTCTCTGTCTCTGTGTCTCTGTCTCTGTCTCTGTCTCTCTGTCTCTGTCTCTCTCTCTGTCTCTCTCTCTCTCTTTCTCTCTGCCTCAGCTTGAGTATATGACCTTTCATTGTAAATTTCTTCACCTATAAAAGAAGGGAGTTTATAGAAATCAGTCGTGGGAATGAAGTGGGTTGTACGGACTGTCTTATTAGGGTGAGAGTAAGGCAGTTGAAGTGATGTGCTAAGTAAAGTTGTAGCTGCCACTTTCCTCCATAATACATTTTTAATTCTCTGGGCAAAAACCAAAGCTTATTTAGAATCTAATTCAAACATCGCCAGGTTACAGAATAAGTCATCTGTCAGTTCACATTCAGCTCTTAAGTTTTATAACATGTATAAGCTATGTTAATTTTCTCTCATGCTGTAACAAATGCACAGACTGTGGTTTAAGCGACATTCCCTTATTTTCTCATAATTCTGGATGTTGGAAACCTGGGGCCAGGGTGCCATGTTCCAATAAGAACACTGTCTGGGTTGCAGGTTGATAGCTTCCCACTGTGTTCTTACATAGTTTGAATTAGAAAATGGAGGAGATGTGGGGTGATGGTAGTGGTGAGGGCATATCATTCTCTTATAAGGCTTCAATGTCATCACTCCACCACCAAGACCTAATAAAACCTTAACTACCTCCCAAAGGCCCCATTTTTCAAATATCAACACACTGAGGAGTGGGGATTCAAAACATGGATTTGGGAAACATAAACATTCAGGCCCTAACACAGTCCCATTCAGTCTTCCCAAAAATGTCAAGAATAGTGGGTTTTATACTTAAGGATTTTAAAGAGCTCCAGGCCATTTTCCTTAATAAAGCTTGTTGAAAGGAACAAAAATTTTCACATACCTGAGAGAGCAACACAAGAATGTCAGCTCACTGGATTTTGGTATTATGGAAACTAAAAGTTACCAGCTTGCAGAATGAAGGAGGAATGGACTTCAACTTTTATTTTATTACAAAATAAAAACTATAAACTCAAATCTTCATATTTAAAAATGTTATAGAGTTTAATTCGGCATTTCTTAGTCACAGGCCAACTTACATTTGACTTTGGTCTTTTTATTTTATTAACAAACAGTAAAATACCAATCAGGGCTTTACATACTTGAATTTAAGAATTAATTCAAATATTTTGATTCACCCTAGCCTAATAACAACCTTGTCATCAAAAACAATAGTATTAACTAAGTTAATTCTGTTGTTTTCACTGCATCTTTTTGTAAAGGTCATATATGAACCCATTCATTTTATAGAAGGTCATCTTTCCATTGTCCTATTTAAGTATACATTGACTCTAGACACATTTCACAGTGCCAATGTGTAAGATCATAACGTATAATCATAGAACCTAGAGAATTTCACTGCTAAAAATCAGGTGTGGTCGGGGCTTCCAAATTCGGAAAATTGCTTTCTAAAGAAAGAAGCTTTCATCTTGAGTCCTGAGGTGGAGCATTGCATGTGGAGAATCACCTTCGTGGTGATTCATTAATTCCTAGTTATGAATAATGCAGGTACGGATAATGACAGTGCCTTCATTATGCCAATTACATTTAGAATCCTGACCAAGAGAAGATTGCTATGATATAATTTTTTGAATCTTCAATCATATTTAAGCAAGGCTGCGTAAGAACTCTACTAGGAATTTCTTAGACTTGTGTCTCCTTTTCATATCATCTGTTATGTGTTATCAAGGCTCAAAGTTCCCTGTAAACAGACTGCTAGGATACCGGGAAGCTAATAGTTCCTTAAATATACTAAAGCAAATAGTATTTTTTTATCATTGTGGTACCCGTTGGTTTGACAGGAACTTGGTGCCTCTCTCCTCGTTTCTGTTTCTGTTTTGGTTTTCTGTTTTTAATAACCTCAGGCAATTCTGTGCATTTGCATTCTAGTTCCCCACAAGGTTACTCAGTTTTGGAAGGAAGCAAATACCTCCTAGTTGCTAATGAGTTTATCTTGGCGGAGACTAAGATGAGATTCTTTTGGCCTGGGTGAGTGTGTGGCTGTCTGCAGTCTTTCATACTGTTTTCTGGCATTGCTTGCCTCCCTGGCATCAACTTGGAAGGCCAGACATACCCATACTTCCAGAACCCATGTCTTGGGATTGGAGTTTGTACTGGACTGTGTCTTTGTGCCTGATGAGAAATTAATGCTGCTGTCCTGGAAGCAGACAAAGAGGAATGTGGGGATGCCATCTGAGGTAACGCGTTTTCTAAATCAATGATTTTCAGATGTTGACGGTCATGAACAAAGCAGAATCTCTCTAAGTAAGGAAAGTGAACCCAGGGCTGCTAAGTCACCAGCCTTTGTCCTCCACGCAGGCCAGCTTCAGAAACTTTCTTTGGTAGGCCTTAGGTTTCTAGCTAGCTCATCCTTTATCATTCTAGCTAGCTCACCCATACATTCCATCTGCATCACTGAGACCTCTGTCATCAAGAGTTCTTTCTCAGTGACCTGTTCTAATTTTTGAAGTATTAAAAATAAACTACATGCCGGGCGGTGGTGGCGCACGCCTTTAATCCCAGCACTTGGGAGGCAGAGCCAGGCGGATCTCTGTGAGTTCGAGGCCAGCCTGGGCTACCAAGTGAGTACCAGGAAAGGCGCAAAGCTGCACAGAGAAACCCTGTCTTGAAAAAAAAAAAACTACATCCACTCTCTGACCACCTTTCTTCTCAGCTGTCCATTTATATGGTTAAAAGCCAAGGACTGGGTTTTCTTCTCTACATGTTTGCTTTGTAATGCTTAATAGAGCACTTGGCATGTAGTCAGACATAATCAATGAACTGAATGAATAAACTGCCCTGTAATGGGTATAAAACTGAAAGAGAATAATACATTTCTTCTTGTGTCATCTTGGTTTAAAAAAATCAGAAATAAAGAGGTAAAATATTTGGAGAGATGAACCACTAACTTAGACTCAATTAGAGTGTCTTCAACAGAGGGGACAATCAGGAAGGTCTTTGTCCATAAAGAAATGTGTGGCATAGTTTATATTTAAAATAATAATGTATAAGCTTTCATGAGAATAATTCAAAGAAATTGCATTTACCATTTTATCCAGTCCCTCGTTCTTTTTAGTTTTATATAATATTTTATCAACTATGTGTATGACCACAACTTAAAGACTCAAATTCTGTAATAAGAATTTTTTAAAAAAATAAGTAGTTCTATTATTTTTACCTTTTGCCCTCATCTGTGTCAACTGCTTTCAATCATGTTAACTAATTGTCTTAGTTACTGTGTAGCTGCTATAACAAAATACTTTTACAGGAGGGAAGACTTATTGTGTCTCACCGTTTTGGAGCTTTCATGTTTATGATATACTCGCTTACTATAAAGTCTGTGTTGAGGCAGTGTCCCAGAAGGGAAGCTGTTCACATGACAGCAGCCAGGAAACAGAGCCCAACAAGACAGACAGAATGCACCCTGTAAAGGACACCTCCCTGACCCACTTCCTCCAAGCAGGTCTCACTTCCGACGGCCCCTGTACCTGTGGGTTCATTATTGGATAGGTCATCAGGATCCAGTCACCACCAACTGGGCACCAGACCTTCAGCACCGGAACCATTAGAGAGGACATTTCCCACCCAAGCTGTAAACATCATTATACTTTTGAGACTAATTTTCAGAATGTTTCTTTTATGGCTTCTTCTACTTTCAGACTGAAGCTTTGTCTGGTGCCTCTCCAGTATGAATAATCAGGGTTTCATTCTCTTGTCTTTCCTTGCCCTCACTCTCAGAGTACAGTTTTCATCTGCCCAATAAGTATAACATGATCTCCACAGGGCAGTATACTCAGTGTCTAGTTAGTATGCTAATAATATAAAATGCTGGCAAAATTACCAATTATAAGCAAATGATAACATTCCATGAATTTTTTAAAATTATAGAAAACTTTCTACACGTTTTTAAACTTTGTTCTTTGTTTTAACTTTCCATCACTTAAAAACATGCATGCACACACCCCTTTGGCTGAGTACACGTTTTCCCAAGATGATCAGATCCATCCGTTTCTTATTTTTGAGCAGCTGCCATGGACCACCTGACCTTTTGATCTGGATCTGCAGTCTCCTGTTTGTTTTTGCTACCTGGGCATCTCCCTTCCACACCTTCTGCCCGCTCTGCTCTTTGTATTGCGCCCCCTTCTCTCTCTCTCTCTCTCTCTCTCTCTCTCTCTCTCTCTCTCTCTCT
>CABHPP010105265.1:0-13875 GCA_902168425.1 Peromyscus attwateri
ACATGCCCGGATTGTGACGTCCAGTCTGGTTGCTGTGGCAACCCCATCCCATCGTTCCGCCAGCGCGACTAGTTAACAGCAGAGAACAAGTTGGGGGGGACTAGTCCTGAGCTGCCTGGTGGGCGCTGGGGGTCCGGGAGCCGTCGAGGCACTAGCCGAGACACGACGGACGAGCTGGCTGCGGGGGCTCGGTGGCCCGGGCGCAGGAGGAAGCGAGGCAGTGCTACCCGCGCGCGCGCCCCATGCAGGGCCAGCGGTCGCCACCCTGCCCGCGAAGGCACTTGGGCCCGAGAGCCAGGGTGGTAAACCACAAGCTGCCCCACTAGCCTTTTACACACCGGACTCACCCCAGGCTACCCTTTTCAAAAGAGCAGTAGAAGAAAATGTGTTCCGCACTTAGGGAAGGTCACTCTGGTGACAGTGGGTATGATTGATCCAGAAAAACCCGTGGCTTCCCACCACCCATGTGCCCTTTCCAAAACACTCCTTTGGGCTGTGTCCAGCTCAAACACATCCAGGTCCCTGGGGCTCGGTATGATCTGTGCCCCCGGACTCCCACTCAGGACACCTGTCGCCAGGCGGAAGGGTTGATGGCTGCCAGCCCCGCTTGTTAAAGGAGAAGCTGGATGCCTAAGCCCCGGGGAGCAAGACTGGAATTTTAAGTGAGTGCTTTCTGCCTGGTGCAGCCAAGTCTTAACGGCAACTTTAAGAACACAGAAGTTGCAGGGTCCAGCAGGAGGTCGTCAGCTCTCCAGTCCCACAAAGTCCAGTAAAGGGAGAGTCATCCTCACGCCATGCCTCTGACCACACACTGATGGAGTGGACCTCACCGCTGCCAGCGCGAGCAGGACCTGCCTGGCCTGAGAGGAGAAGAGCAGTAAAGGCAAGGAAGAGGCTCTGGCACAAATCCTCGACTCCATATAGACCACCAGCTTCCAGTGTCCAGACCTGTCACCAGGAGGGATTTCCCTGTCTTTGCACCTTTGGAGAACCACTAAGAATCGTGCCAGTTTGGCTGAGTGTCCCAGCACAAGACCTCTTGAGAAGGTGGCTGCATTCACTGGGCTGGCCCAAAGCAGCTGATGAGGGTAGAGGTGGAAAGAGCCATTACTAAAGCTTCCTTCTCCTGCTACACAAATTGTGAGTACACTCCATAGAAAACCGTGTCTTCGTTTGTTGGTGAGGAAAGGCAGGTCTGTCCAGCCTCCCAGGATCGACAGGCAGGGCACTAAGACTCCCCATTTCACAGATCACTCTTTTACAACACTCTGAACAGTGGAGGCCGCCTGCACAAGGCAAGAGGACCAGCCAGCAGGAAGAATGTGGCTAAGGATCAATGGTTCCCTGGATCAAGGCTGTTTTCCTGCCGAGGGGAGCCCCAGATTGCTGAGACCTGAGCCTGTACCCTCCCGGGGAGGGCTTGCTGGCTCTCTCCAGACCACTGGTTTCCCTGTCTGCTAACGATCCAAGAAGGAAGAAAAAAAAAAAAAAATCCAAGCTCCACCAAATATGCCCACCTTCCATTACCAGCACCCCAAAACCTGTCAGTAGACATTAAACTTTTTCAAAGGTCCCCTGCCCCACCTCAGAGAAACTTGTGACATATTTCTTAACACCAGAAAGCCTCCCACATCCCCACACGTGTGCACAGGCATGCAGATGCACACATACACCATTAACCTTAGCTCTGATTCCTAAGGCGAGGCTGAGAAAGTCAAGATATTCAAGAACAGCTCCAACTGCTTAATTTGCAGCAGATTAGAGTCAAGATGCAAGATGTGCACTCGGGATGCTCTCCCAATTACTGCACTGGGGTAGCGTTAGCTAATGACCAAAGACCTAAGCTGGGATAGTAGGGAAAAACGTGTGTGTGTGTGTGTGTGTGTGTGTGTGTGTGTGTGTGTGTGTGGTTTAACTGTAAATCTCCAGTAATTTTTAAAGGATACCCCTCCTTATTAAACTATTAAATGTGCATTTTCATGACTATGGACCCAAGATGCCCGATCTCTGAACAGGTGAACATTCCGTAAGCTGCAGTTGTGAGAACAAGCCAATCATTAAGGTGTCAGGACACAAGTCTCCTTCCTGTTTGCTGGACTTGTAATTCTACCTCAATGACACCTCACAAATCAAAATATTTTTAATATGGTGGTTATGAAACATTCTGAAATTTGAAACAAATATGAAATTTTGTTTTTGAAGAACAATTGAACAGCTGATCCCCTTTTGCATACACAGTACTACCTCCAGTCCTGGGCTGTGTGAACACCCCCATGAACTGTGTAGAGACAGCAACTTCAACAATGTCTCCACACCAATGGTCACTTCCTGCTATTGGACTCTGAGGGCAGTGGACAGCCTTTGCCTACAGAGATCAGAACTGCTGGGTACCTTCTACTTGGCAGGGGACCTCAGTTGGGATGGCCAGTTGTCCTGGGAGTGGAAGGTCAGTGCTCCTCTGTAGACCTGGCTCAAATTGGACGTTTTTTGCTCCCAAGAGTAGATCTCAGACTACCGGAAGTCATGGGGAAAGCCAGAACATCTCAGAAGAGAACCTTGGGAACATGGCCCTTAAGTGGAGACAGTCAGCCTGGAGCATTTGATGGGCACTTTCTGGGCTCTGGCTAGGGTGCAGCTCACTAGACTGGAACATGGCTGGATTAGATGTCCTCAGTTTCAGTTCTCAAGTATCAGCAGTATTTTGGCATCGGTTAAGATGTGTGCTTCATTTTATGGGTGCAAACTCATGGATGTGAATGTGTGGAAGCCCGAATCACCGTAGTCTTCCTCAATCAACTGCTCTTTACCTATTTTTGCTTTACATTTTTTTTTTTTTTAAGGGAAGGGGACAAGAATGCCATGGTGTGCACGTAGAGGCCAGGGGACAACTTATGGAAGTCAATCCTCTCCACCATATGGGTTTCAGGGATCAAACTCATTTCTCCAGGTTTGATGGAGTGTCTGTATTTGCTGAGCCATCTTGTTAGTCCCACCTCATTTCTTAGATTTATTTTGTGTGTTTTGCCTCCATGCATGCAGTGCCCAGAGGCCAGGCTAGAGTTACAGATGGTTGTGAGCAGCCTATGTGGACACTGCAAAATGAGCCCAGTCCACGCTAAGACCTGCAGGTGCTCCTAACCACGGAGCACTCTCTCCAGCTCCCCTCAACTTTTGGGACAGGGTCTCACACTGAATCTGGAGCTTGCTAACCAGCTAGAATGGCTAACCAGTATGTCCCAGGGATCCTTCTATCTCTGCCTTCCCAGGCCCGGGATTCCAGGAGTAAAGCACTGCACCCAGGCTACGTGGGTGCTCATGCTCCTGTGGCATGGTCCTGACTGAGTCATCTCCCTAGTCCCCTCTACCTGTAGCCTTATGGAGACAGCAGACACCCTGCCATCAGTCCCTCCCTTCTTGCCCAAGCAAGCAACCACCAGTCTAACCCCAATCAGGACAACTGCTGATTCAGCCAATGGGGTTCCCTACAATGAAGCTTCTACCAACCAGCCATGTCCATGAGAAATGAACAGCACATCATCTTGTGATGCGATTCCCCACGGTGATTGCCTCTTACAAAGACCAGCATCCTCAAGTCCCTGCTTGCTTTAGCATTTGTCAGTCTAAGGGATCACATCGCCAGGTGTCCACACTGACTTCCAGGCTCTCCTGAAATTTTCTGACTTTAAAAAGGATAAGTGTCCCTTGCTAGGATCCTTAACTTCCATGAAGCTGTGCCCCCACCCCCACCCCCACAGAAGGCTAATCGCCCCAGCTGGCAAGTATCCCAGGTATTTGATCAGAGTTGAATCTCAGCACCTCTGGCAAGGCACCAGCAGGGAGGGCAAATACACCTTCACCCCTGAAAGGCTGGGGCTGTGAAGGCCTCTCTAAACTAAGTTTAGAAATGAGTAAGCCTCCCATGTAAATACTTCCTGGGCTGCACCAACACTCAAGGGAGGGGGCACTGGGAGCCACCGTAACTGGCAGGGAGCAAGCCTGTGCCACCACTGTTTTATGACTTCTATGAACTGAAGTCATGGCTTAAAACTCCAGTGTTCCTGTGCCAACACTTCTGATAAAGACAGGTAAGGCACAAGGCCAGACAGATGTAAGGGAGACAGACAGGTCTAGGAGGGGCCCTGGACACAGATGCTATGGCACGTTTAATAGAATTCAAGTTTACTCTTCACGGTGCCCATCAGAAAAAGGCATTTGTTTGGAAAGCGATTCTCCAGGCACAGTCAACTCCAACCAACCTCCTGGAGGCTGAGCTGCACAGAGGGGAGGTAGCAGAGAGACAGGAGACTTTTCTCTGTGCCCAAGGCAACTAACCACTAAAGAGAAGGTTAACAGGTTGTGTGAAGTAGAAAAAAAGCAAGCTTTGCACAGTAACAGTACCCACGTGTTAGCCACTTTAATACAAAATGTGATCAACATTCAAATACAGGAGTTTAGAAAGGCATAGAAAACCCAGGGAGTTCCCATTTTATTACAGTTCCAGAACCTGGGACCATTTTTTAGAAGCATATGCTAATCAACCCAGGGTTAATTTTTTTTACAGCCAAACTAGAAATTACCACATGGGAACATCAATGCAACAAACAAGATCTATAAACCCAAGTCACAAATTTGAGAAATTCTATTCACAAGGGGCCGCACCTATAAGTCTAAAGGAACTGCTGCCTCCTGCAAGGGCAGAGAAGAAAACCAATACAGTTCTGCTTTAAGAAATTTGCATAGAAATAGAAAGTGCTGGAACCTTTGCTACAAGTGAGATTGCAAAGCCTCAACATGTTAAACTCAACCCAAGAACCATGTGTTTTTACTTGGAGGTGCAGCCAGGGCAGGGCTCAGACATTCGATTTCCAGCTGACTGACGGAGCACAGGCCTCCGGTGTGGCCAGCAGCTGTAAGCAAGCCCTTCCAACATTTCATACTGTTAATAGAAAGCATGGCAGATGAGATGCTCCTACAGAATTCAGACTTCAAAGGAGTCCCTAAGGTGTCGGGAACTTTGTCAAAGTAACCCTTGACAAAGATATCTTCCTGCCTTTCAAATTCTTCCACCAGTCAGTTCTCCAGGCACACCCAAGGCCTTTCTCTGCCCCAGTGCCCTGCAGATGCACACTGCTTGGACATTTTGCAGTAATGGAGATTGAACCTAAGGCTTTGAGCATGTTAAGTAAGAGCTCTACCACTGGACTATAGCCCCAGACTAAGACTTTTATCACTAAGTCCAGCTGTGATCTTAAGTGACAGCTTCAGCAGCAATTTCCTGGGCAACTTCCACGTTTGCATCATTCATTCACTCACCTCCACCATCACTTATGTTCCCCTCCCTGTAAGCCTCCAGAGCCCGGGGCATGGAAGAGCTCCCCCTACTGGGAACATCTGGAAGCTGTCTTCAGCACCCTCTGCTGGAGGCTAAAGAAACAGCTTGTTACAAAGACTTGGTGAACAAGCTGTGGTTTCATACATATATATTTTTCCCGAGTCTCACTACTAGCCCTTGCTGACCTCTGACTCACAGATAAGCCTATGGAAAGCCACCTAAAGGCATGGACGCCCAGCTTATTTACAAATCCTGTTATAAAGAGCAGAATATACAGCAGTGACACTAAATATCACCTCTTATTTCTACAGGAAGGAAGGTTAATGCACACAACTGTGAGCAACTTGTCATCCAAACCAGAGACAAACGTCCCTGAAACCTGTAATGACTGCCATTTTCCCAGGAAAGTCCCACAAAGACATCGCCTGCTTGCTCTTAATGGGGAGCAAGCATAGCACACTGTATTCTCAAACCTTTCTCTGAGAGAGGTACCAGGCTTTTTAAGCCTCAGGTTGGCTGCCATGAGCAACCCACCCTCTCATCTACCACCCAGGGTCAGACACAGTCCCCTAACCCTAGCTCTGCTTGGGCATCACTACTGGAGAGCTGAAATTCTCAAGCAGAAAAGTGTCTATATACAAATGAGCCGCAACATTTAAAGCTAGGCCCTGTCATTTCCAATTTCCTGTCCAACCCACACTGTAGAGATACAATGATAAACCACAGGTTTTGTTCCTAAATTTTATTTATGAATTAATACAAAACATTCCAGACCAATGTGTCTTAATCCTCATCCTCCTCCTCCTCTTCGTCCTGGTTGATCTGGAAGTAACGCAGCTCATAGCTCTCTTTGCTGTTGGCGACAACACGCAGCCAGTCTCGGAGATTGTTCTTCTTCAAATATTTTTTGGTGAGATATTTCAAATACCTGCAGAGAAAGAACACTTCAGAACTACACTAGACTTGTGGCTTTCTTACCACAATGTTTCTGAAACATTAAACTTCATAAAACACAATGAAAACAACTTTAAGATGTTCTTTTCAGCCCTCCAAACCAAGGACAGGCCAAGTGTACACCGGAGCCAATACTCTAAACAAGACAAACGTCTACCTAAATCCCTAAAAGGCCAACAAAAGTGAGGACGTATCAGCACATACCAGCTGGTCCCCTAAACAGCAGCAAACACCTACAAAATGGTCTGTAGTGACCACTAGAGAAAGATCACAGTGGTAAGTTGACAATTACACATGATTTAACACCTTTGCTGAGAACCACTAACCTCCCAACCAACTCCAAGTACTTCCCACATCCTTCTGCAAGCCTCCCTGAAGTGGCGGATAGGGGTTGTCAGGGCTATTTACCAATGTTCTGAGTTCCCTAACTTCAATGGGATGGCCATTATCTAACACATGGGCACAGCATGTGCCACCCAGCCATTCCAGAGCTGAGACTTGTTAGGAGATGGGTCCCACTGTTACCTAGAGTGGCCTCAAACTCTGGTACAAGCTTATGATCTGTCCTGCCTCTCAAGTTTCTCCAGGTCTCTTCCCTCCTAAGGGCGCTGCACATGCTAGACAAACATTCCCCACACCTGAGCTACCTCTCAGCCATACTATAATTTTCTTTATCTATTTGCTGCCTTAGCCTGAATTAGCATTTCAAAACCTGTTCCTTCCACATGCCTGACTCCTATCTCACTACTGAAGATGTTATGATGTGAGATCCTGAGGGCTAGCTATTCCCAATACCATGAAGGGAGGTTGGCAAATTAACTTCACCACACCTCAGTTTCTCCCACTACAAAATGGGACTCAAGATACATCCTCTTTGCTGGGGGGAGGGGTGTGTGTGTGTGTGTGTGTGTGTGTGTGTGTGTGTGTGTGTGAGAGAGAGAGAGAGAGAGAGAGAGAGAGAGAGAGAGAGAGAGGGAGGGAGGGAGGGAGGGAGGGAGGAGAGAACATTTATTTTTTTAATCCCAGCACTCAGGAGACAGAGGGATCTCTGAGTTCCAGGACAGCCTGGTCTACAAAGCTAGTTCCAGTACAGCCAGGGCTACATAAAGAAGCCCTGCCTCAAACAAACAAACAAACAAACAAAAAAGCCAAAAAAGGATGCCCACTCTTTGGACTCTTGGTAAACACCAGCTCACCAACAAGGATCCGGATATAACCAACAAGCTCACCAGCAGCCCAAAGCACGATGGTTCAGCTCTACCCAGTTGTTCCTACAGACAAGTAGGCAACCACCAGCTGTCATACACATGGATTTAATCTCAGATCTGAGGGACCCACAGTCTGCGGTCAGCCGGGCTACACAGGACCCAATGTCATTGCTTCCCTAGAACGTGCTGCAGTGAGGAGCTAAACTCAATTAAACTTCAGGTAGTTTCAAAACACACAGTAAAACAGGGTCAGGGACAAGAAAAAAAGATGTCCTAGACTCGGAAACACCCTTGGGTGTTTCAAAAAAATATGCTATTGTCATCAAGAAAGCAAAGTAAGCAGGCAAGGAAGGCATTTGGAAATGGAGGCAGAAAAATCCCAAGTTCAAGGCCTGCCTGAGTTCTCACAGCTGGCCTAGGCAACTTAGCAAGAGTCTTCTTGTCTCTAACTCAAAATCAAACAAACAAAAGGGACCATGGGACAGTGGCACCTGAGGATGTACCTCAATGCCTAGTGTATACAAAGTCCTAAGGCTCAACTCTCAGTCTCCCCAAAAGAGAAGGAAGGCACCTGGCTGTGGGAATCATACTGTCAGTACCCGGGAGACAGACTAACGCAGGAGTGGTTCACAAGGGCAAGGCAGGCCTGAACTACAGAGGACACCCTCAAAATCCCCAAAAGACAAGGAAGCTGCAATCAA
Organism: Peromyscus attwateri; assembly: GCA_902168425.1. Lineage (NCBI taxonomy): Eukaryota > Metazoa > Chordata > Mammalia > Rodentia > Cricetidae > Peromyscus > Peromyscus attwateri. The sequence continues at coordinate 8,196 of CABHPP010105265.1, forward strand.
GACTACAGTTCATGGCGGGGTGGGGGAGATGTCCTATCACACGGATAAAAAGCCACAAGAAGTTGTCTGTTGTGCAGCCTGCCTCACTCACCGCAGCAGGCAGCCTCATCTATTTGCTGACAAGGTCTTAATCAACAGACTCGCCTGGCATACTCTTAAAATTTCCCTCTATTTGAAAAGCTTCTCTAGACCCCAGCTGGGAAGCAGGCCCAATTACGTCCAACTCTCCTAAATCAACAGGTCACCATTTTCATCCACATCCTCACATATCAGGGGCTAAAGAATCGGTGTCATAGCCCTGCAAGGAAAGACTCCACAATAACATCAGATCTCTCACCCAATACCATAGGAGCAATTACAAGAAACAAAACTAGAATTAAAAATGAATGCTCTCACCCAAGTGTGGTGGCATGCACCTGTAACTCCAGCTCTCAGGAGACAGGGACAAGATCAGGCATCAAGGCAATCTCAGTTACATAGTGAGTTTGAGCCAGCCTGAGCTACGTTGGGGTGTGGGGGGACCACTCTCACCACTATGATCTAATAGCAGTGGAAGCAAACAGTTTAAGAATAGCTAGATGTCGCCGGGGCGGTGGTGGCACATGCCTTTAATCCCAGCACTCGGGAGGCAGAGGCAGGCGGATCTCTGTAAGTTCGAGGAGGCCAGCCTGGGCTACAGAGTGAGTTCCAGGACAGGATCTAAAGCTACACAAGAGAAACCTGTCTCGAAAAACCAAAAAAAAAAAGAATAGCTAGATGTGGCCACACCTTTAATCCCAGCACTTGAGGCACTGGGGAAGCAGAGGCAGGCAGATCTCTGAGTTCCAGCACTGCTAGGGCTGTTATTGTGATCTTGCCTCAAACAAGCCAACAAACAAAAAAACTAACAAAACACAGCGAAAGTCTGAGTCCCTTTCAAAGCTTGAAATACTATAGTCTGTGAACCAAATTTAGAAATGACCACAAGCTAAATAAATATAAACACCTAACAGGCCTGGAGAAGGCTCAGCAGTTAAGAACAGTTCAGATCCCAGCGCCCACACTGGGCAACTCAAGACCACCTGTAACCCCAGCTCTAGGGCACCTGCATATACAAACACATAACATAAATCTTAAAAAATTTCTCCAGCAATCGAGAAGCAGAGGCAGGCGGATCCCTGTTGAGTTCCAGGCCAGCCAGGGCTACAGAGAAACCCTATCTGGAAACAACAAACAAAAATATATATTTTATATACATCACATATCACATATACTCATTCACTGCCCTTTACACAGCTGCACAGCAAAAGGGAAGGAAGCCCCCCTCATACCTTTTGGAGAAAGGCACCTCGGAAGTGACAGTGATCTTGCTCTTGCTCCGTTCGATGGTCACAACCCCTCCGCCAAGATTCCCAGCTTTCCCGTTCACCTTGATTCTCTCCTGGAGGAACTGCTCCTGCAGAAGTGAGCCAGCAAGTGCAGTGAGCTCACCAGTCTCAAGGGCAGACTAGTTCAGACTTTCTCCCAACACTAAACTACAGGCTTCTTTAAAGTCTTCAGTCTGTATGTGGGGTTGTGTGTCATGGTGTGTGTCTGACCATCAGAGGACAACTTTGTGGAGTCAGGTCTCTAAATGGGCTCTAAGGATCAGACTCAGGTCATGAAGCTTATAAGGCAAGTTCATGAAGATGGCACTAGTCAACATAATCTCATGCAATCTGAAGATGTGCTGGCACAAACATTCTTGACTGGCTCCATGCATGATGAAATGTGCGCCACACGGAAAGCCTAGAGGGCAGCATACTCATGGTCAAAGGGTAAAGAGTAAGCCAGGGAACATAATGAGATCCTACCTATCTCAACATAAAAACCAAACCACAAGGGTCAAGAGTAAGCAGGAAACCAAGAGCCAAACTTATATGAACATGCAAAGCTGCAAGCACCCTCTGAGCCTAAGGAGCAGGAAGCACAGTTCTGAGCACTACAGAGAAAGGGAGTCTTCACCTAGCAGAAAGAGTAAAGACAAACACCGACAAAACAATTACAGACCTGCCTGGAATCACCTGCATGGTACAGCAGAAGCGACAGGGACCCATGAGCCCAGACATACTCTGCAAAGCACCATGTGAGCCAGGGCAAGCCATTCACCTCAGGCTTCAGGGACCTCCGTCCAAAAGGACTTTTTTGTTTTGTTCTGTAGCCACTGCAATGAGATGAAGTCCCTTTCAGCTCAAAACTACCATTTTAGGGACTGAGGACGTGGCTCAGTGACAGGTCAGAATGCTCGCTTAGCATGTGTGAGGTCCTGAGTTCAACCCTGGGACAATTCAAAAGGAAGTTTCTACAGCTTTTCAAAAACTCCAATAGAAAACTGTTAATTACGGTGGGGCAATGATGGGAGAACACAGCTTGACTTTACTCAACAAGTCTTCCAGAAGGGAAGTCTTAGCAGAGATGAGTGCAAAGGGACCGGTTTGCTGTGGTGACACCAGGCAGGGCCAATACACAAACGCCACATAGAAGCCACCAAGGACTGTAGAGACTCCCACGAGTTCGTTTCCCAGCACCCACGAGGCAGTAACAACCACTCTACCTCCAATTCCAGGGGATCTGGCGCCCTCCTCTAACTTTCACGGCATACATGTGGTACACAGACATACATGCAGGCAAAACACACACACACATTATAAAAAAAATGGTCTTTTTTTTTTTTTTTTTTTGAAAGATAAGGTCTCTCCATGTAGCTCTGTCTTAGAACTCAGTATATAGACCAGGTTGACCTCGAACTCAAGAGATCCACCTGTTTCTGCCTTCCAAAAGCTGGGGTAAAGACATGCACCACCACGCACAGCAAATAAATAAATAAATAAATAAATAAATAAATAAATAAATAAATAAATAGCCGGGCGGTGGTGGTGCACGCCTTTAATCCCAGCACTCAGGAGGCAGAGGCAGGCGGATCTCTGTGAGTTCGAGGCCAGCCTGGGCTACCAACTGAGTTCCAGGAAAGGCGCAAAGCTACACAGAGAAACCCTGTCTCGAAAAACCAAAAATAAATAAATAAATAAATAAATGGTTTGTTTGTTTGTTTGTTTGTTTTTAATTAAGGGAAAAAAAACAAGCCGGGTGTGGTGGCACACACTTTTAATTCAAGCACTGCAGAGGTAGAGGCAGGTGGATCTTGGATCTGAGTTCGAGGCCAGCTTGGGCTATACAGTGAGTTCCAAGATAAGTAGGGTTGTTACACAGAGAAACCCTGTCCTGAAAAACAAAAACAAAAAGAGAAACAAAAAAAAGGAGAAAGAACCAAATCCATGGAGAAGTCACTGGATAGAGGACTCAGGAGCCAACTGAGGCACATCTGAGACAGACGGGGCAGACATCCATACAAGGTTAGTAGCCACAAGGCTAATTCCATTTGCCAAAATGGGGCTCTAGAGACAATAATTCCAGATTAAGGAGAACAGTAGGGATAATGGGAATGAGGGGCAAAAACGTCAGCACAGGGCTGGAGATGGCTGGCTCTCAGCACCAACATGGTGGCTGACAACCACCTGTAACTCCAGTTCCAGAGAGCCCAACGACCTGGCCCTGTCCTGCCCCCCACCCCCACCCCCGTGGGCACTGCACACACATGGTGCAGACATACATGCAGCAAACATGCATGTACAAAGTTTAAATGAGAGGGGGACCTTAGGACAGCACCAAATCTGTAAAAAACAACCCCAAAGACAGCTCAGCAAGGAGATTAAAACAAACCCACACAGGCCTCAATGAGCCTGTGAGCTGCTGTCATTTGCCTAAGGATCCAGAGGCCCAGGACTGCCCATACAGATTAAACTCAACAAACCCAACAGCAATGCTGGACACGTGGAGTTTGCCCGACTGGGTAAAATCGTCTTTGGAAATCATGAGAGGAGGAAGCTAGGATGCTAGCTCTGCCACCTACATGCCACAGCCCATCACACTTCCATTTAGCCTGCAGAGCTCAAGACTCAGCAATAAATACCTAACTTGCACCCCTCTGGTTAAGTGAGAGCCGTGGGACTGCCTACAAGCCCAGCAGAGACCTACTCCAAGAGGTTCCCAACTCTCTCAGACCTCACTGCTTCCCAGCCCAGAGGAGCAACAGAAGGTCACTTACGAAATTGGCAGCATCCATGATTCCATCTTCTACAGGGTGGGTGCAATCAAGGGTGAACTTCAAAACCTGCTTCTTTTTTTTGCCCCCCTTCGCCACAAGCTTTTTCTAAGGGTACACAGAAAACATAGATGAAGCCTCAGGTAGTGTCCCCCTCCAAAATTAAAACAACAAAGTATGTCAGAGGTATTAAAGTCCTTGCAAATACAAACCCAAGGAGAAGAAGGCTTCCTCTCAAAAGAATGCCAAGGGACTTGTTCTACATGCCAAGGGAAGGGGGATCATTAACACTCTTGTCCCATTCAACCTCTCCAGACACCCCAATCTTTCCAAGCATGAAGGTCTGTTAGCACATGAACCACAATGAGTGTTTTCCCAAGAAATACTCCTTAGTTTTTACTCATCTGTAAACACGAGCATACAAGTGCCTTGCACACTCACTGTGAAATCCTTAGCCTCCACCTCAGACTACACACTTCACCATGCTGCTTAGCACCTAATCCCTGGACCTTACCATGAACAGCAGAGGAACTTGACAGTATTCTAGTTGCTATCCACCCCAGCTTACGAAAGGTGAAAGGTGTAGTCAACAATTCTCAGCCTTTCGGCTGCCTTAATCCGTGAGTTAGCACTTCTAAACTACACCCGAGGGTCCAGTTCACTTTTACAAAGTAACATTCATCAATCATTTCTCTACAGACCCCTGAAAGTTGTTAGAACTTACATGCATTTCTATTATTAAAAGTTTTGCAGGGCTGGAGAGATGGCTCAGAGGTTACGAGCACTGGCTGCTCTTCCAGAGGTCCTGAGTTCAATTCCTAGCACCACATGGGGGCTCACAACCATCTATGAGATCTGTTGCCCTCTTCTGGTGTGCAAGCATACATGCAGGCAGAATATTGTACATATAATACATAAATGTTTAAGGAAAAAAAGGCTTTGCATTCACGCACAGCATACATCTCCCTTCATGTTCAAGAGACCATTCACAACTTGCACTGAGTCAATTTCTCAGTTACTACAAAACTGTTACACTCAATGTGTCTTCCCACTACCAATCAAAATGACTGCTTTTAAATCTAGCCCCGGGGAAAGGACAGATCAGTAAGAGGACCTGCCCACAATGGACCCCCAAAGCTCCCCACAGGATTCTAACCCAAAACCACACCAAAACCACAACCACACTGAAGCCAAGTTAGACATGCTAAGACAACCGGAAATACACCTAAGAGCCCCAACTCAAAGATAGAGAGAGCACCAGCCAGCTAAAACCTTATGTCCAAGCAGAGCGACCTCCAGGTAGAGCCTGACATGAAGGCGCCGCACAGCCTAACCTCAGCCAAGAGAATGAAATCCGTCCTTCTTCGCCCAACACCAGAAAGTAAGCTGTGTACGGATGCACCCTAATGAAAGCAGCTTGCCCCAGGGGTGCTAGAAGAATCCTCCTCAAGGCCAACCGAGGCTCTGAAACCTGCCAGCCCGTGAAGGGCCATTCCCACTCTGCTGCCCAGGGTGGCAGGTCACATTCGTGTTCCCCGCCCCTCGCCCAAGTAACCGGGC
>CABHPP010105266.1:0-14744 GCA_902168425.1 Peromyscus attwateri
AGAATCTTCCTTTGATGACTTAAATCAGCTTTCTTTAATGATAAATTTAATAATAAATTAGAACAAACTTTTCCCCATAAGTTCACTATTGAGTGCTAGAACTGCAGAAAAATTTAAAGAGGATATTAGAAAAAAAATACCCACCCACCCACCCCTGTGTGTGTGTGTGTGTGTGTGTGTGTGTGTGTGTGTGTGTGTGTGATATGTACACCTGTTTTATGGGCAGATTGAGTGTCTTCTTCTATTGTTCTCTACCTTAGTTTTGGAGATGGGTCCCTTGCTCAACCTTGAGCTTGTGGATTCAGCTAGGCTGTCTGGCCCGCGAGTCCCCCAGGACCCTCCCGCCTCAGCCTCTCAGTGCTAGGATGACAAGCTTGCCCCACAAATGCCAAACTTTTCACCACATGCTTAGTATGCAAAGTGGGGATCCTCTGGCTGCTGCAAGTGCGTTACCCACTGAGCCATCTCTCCCTGGTCCCCGAAGAATAGAAATTCTTAAAGAATGTTATCCCAGCATGAGTTTCAATTCCAGTATTTATGATATGCTGGAAGTTATCATTGTCAAGCCATAAGAACTTAACTGTGAAAATCAACACAGCATTTTTCTAAAATCGTGTGTGTGAAAAAGAATGAGAGGTTTGACTTTTCCTGGGACTCTAACAATTTTGTGTGTTGCTGTCCTGGGAAGTGAACCCGGAGCTACACCCCCACTAGGCAAGTACTCCACCACTGACCTCTATCCCCAACTGTTTAGTTTTTTTTTTTTACTTTTTATTTTGAGCCTGGGTCTTGCTATGTTGCCCAGGCTAGACTTGAACTCACTTTGTAGCCTACCTAGACCTTGAACTTGGGGTTTAAAGCCCTTTTAGTAATTAATTTTTTTGAGAATTTGTACATGCATGTAAGGTATTTTGATCGAAGTCACTTCCTATTCCTTTTCTTACCCCGTTCTCCTCTTACCTTTTCTTCCTAATTAGCCACCTTTCTATTTTCGTGTGTGTGTGTGTGTGTGTGTGTGTGTTCACGACTAAGTTTAGTTATGCTTAGTTACATGAGTATGGGTGAGAAATTATAAGATCTTGAGCAACTTACCATTAGCCATACTACTGAAGAAACTGCCCTCCTCCGGTAAGCATTAACTACTAATCACTCCTCAGGGGAAGGTGGAGACTCATGGGCCCCTCCCCATGCATGTCACAGTGCTGTCAGGCCCAGTCTTGTGCATGTCTAATACAGGTAACCACAGCTGCTGCTGCTTCATGGGTATACTACCCATGTCACAGCGGAAAGAATTCTTTCTTCAGCGCATCTCCCGGTCTTCTGGCTCTTACATTCTTTCTGCCTCCTCCTCTGCCACATTCCTTGAGCCTTGAAGTGGTTGATGTAGATGTCCCTTAACATATCCATTTTAATGTACAGGGAACATTTTAAGAGTTGCTTCAGGCCGGGCGGTGGTGGTGGCGCACGCCTTTAATCCCAGCACTCGGGAGGCAGAAGCAGGAGGATCTCTGTGAGCTCAAGGCCAGCCTGGTCTCCCAAGCGAGTTCCAGGAAAGGCGCAAAGCTACACAGAGAAACCCTGTCTCGAAAAACAAAAACAACAACAACAACAACAACAACAACAACAACAAAAAAGAGTTGCTTCAGAAACAGAGCAGAAATTCATGAAGATTGCTGCTCACCAGGGCTGGCTGTTGCGGCCTGATAGCAGGTCATGATCCATTCACGTAGCATCTACCATCTGTCAGGCCTTTATATACCAAATATAAAAACAGTGAGCAAAATCCAACTTGTTACATGCTGACTTCTTTGCCATGGCTACATCTAGGACACCAAGTGAAGGAAGCAGCTTAATAATTACTCAAATGAGCCACAAGAATTCAGCTTGGTTAAGGACTAGCAAAACTGGTGTTTAATGAGACAAGAATGCACAATGGACGTTGACCCTGGGAGCCAGCTTTGTTCATGGTGAAATGAGGGAAGGTGGCTGGCCCTGGAGACATGTAATCTAAACTAAGAATAATGTTCCAAGAATCTGGACAAAACGATGGAGGAAGTTCAGGAAAGGGGCTTCCAGACAGTTAAGAGAAAGAAAGAGACTGTCCTGTTTGGTTTCTGGTTGCTGTGATAAAACACCAATGAACGTTTTTGCATGGGCACATGCTTTTGGAGAAATTCTCACCAAATTCCTAATCACAGCTACCTCTAGAGGGCATGAGAATCAAGCAAAACTAGCTGGGCCACTGTGGTGGCTTTCTACCTAATCCTCCCCTCTCACCGGATTAGATTCTCCAAATGCACTCTCTCCATCACTGCTAAAATTCCAAGCATCTCCAACCTCCTACAACCTTCAACTTCCAGGACAACATCCCCTGCTTATTGTTAAAGGGAAGATCCTTCAAATTCACCTGCAACCAGAGCCAAGCAGTGGTGGCGTACACCCTTAATCCTGGCACTCAGGAGACAGAGGCAGATGGATCCCTGTGAGCCTGAGGCCAGCCTGGTCTTCAAAGTGAGTTCCGGGACAGCCAGGGCTACACAGAGGGACCCTTTCTCAAAAAACCATAAACAAACAAACAAACAAATAAATAGATAAATATCATCTGCAACAAACTTCGTAAGCTCTCCCTGGGGTCTGCTTTCCCTGCCCCAGCCCCCCTTCCAAACCAGCTTACCTCCTTACCCAGGAAAAGTTTCCCCCCTACACCCCATCTGTAACTCAGGAAAGACTAGGATATGCCATGGTTATAAATACTCTCCCAGTGACTTGAGGTAACAAAGGCCAGGAAATCTTGATTGTTAACTTGAGAGTCTTGGAATCAGGATGGAAACACACCTCTAGGTGTGTCTGTGAAGGTGATTCCAGAGAGAATTCACTCAGCGCTGGGAAGCCCTTCCTTTGGTGGGGTACCACGTCTCCCTGACAGCCCAGCTATGAGGAGGTGGAAGGAGGAAGTGTCAGTTGCCACCTTTACTGCCTCCCGTGAAAGCACATCTAGGGATGCTGTGCTGGCCTCCACTGACATACTCCAGCTTCTCTGGCCTCGCTATGTAGATTTAACATCAGCAACTCTCTAGGGACTGCACAGGCCTTTAGTGTTGGATTGAGACTGCTAAGTCATCCAGCTTCATGGACTGGGCAGCTCTGCCTGGGGTCTCTGCCTCTCCAGCATTCCAACACACAGATGGCCATTGTTGGACTACCCAGGCCTATTATATAAACCAGATCTAATAAACTCCCATTTCACTACACACACACACACACACACACACACACACACACACACACACACACGCATGCACGCACATGCACATGCACATGCACACATACATGCACACGCACATGTTCAGGAATTCTATTGAGTGTGTTCCTCTAGATAACTCTGCCTCTGCCTAATACATTCACCGATATTGACACATCCATTTGCAGTGGACTGGGAAGACTGGCTCCATGCCATCCTCACTCAAGTGCTTGGACTGAAGGAGCTCCAAAAGCTATGCTTTTCCAGAAGGAGAGGACAGATGCTTACCAATACACTGGAAGCTACTTCTCACATTTCAGTGGCCAAAGAAAGCCATATATGTGACTGTACTGTACAGAAAATGAAGTAGGATATTTCAGTGCTATTGTTTTTTGTTTTTGTTTTTGTTTTTTTTTTGCAAGGTGGCTATGCCATAAATATTTAGAGAACGTGAGTTCTGTAATTGTTAGATCCACAGAATAAAGTTTGCTAAGCTTGTTCAAATAACATACATATATCCCTACTCATTTATTTGCTCACTTCCTGTGGTTTTTGTCAGTGTCACCTTGATACATTTGAAGCTATATTATTTGGTGTATGCAAATCTTAGAACCATTGGGAACTAAAATCTTTATCATCAGTATTCCTCTTTATCTACCTATTGCTTTTAGCCTAAAAGTCTACTTTGTCCAATAGTACTGTAAGTCCTATTAACTTTATTATAATTTTATTAGTATTTATATTACCACTCTATAATTTCATTGTAATACAAAGTTTTAGACTTTTTTATGAACAGTGCATAAAGTTTTAGCCAGTTCTATGAGTGACTTTTAATTAAAACATTTAGCTCATTTACATTTAATGTAATAGCCAATCTTCCTAGACTTAAACCTAATACACTTTTCCTCTTGGTACTGGGAATTGTACCCAGAGCTTTTTGCATGCTAAGCAAGTGCTCTACCACTGAGCTACATCCCTAGTCCCTTTAATTTACTTTGAGATAAAGTCTTTCTGAATTGTCCAAGCCGGCCTCAGACTTATGATCCTCCAGCCTCAGTCTTTGGAGTAGCTAGAATACAAGCATAAACCACCACTCCTGTCTTTAAATTCCCATCGTTTGATTATTTCTCTTATTTATTTATTTTCTTTGTTTGTGACAGGGTTTTGATGTGTACACCAATCCTCCTGTCTCTGCTCTCGTAGTTTTAAATTACATTTGTTGTGTGTGTTCTGTGCTCTTTTTATGCTTTTTTGCAGCAATTGAATATTTTATTTTTCCCTCTATTATGCTGGAACTTACATAACTCTTGACTGTTTTTTGGAGGTGACTTTAGAGATTGTAATATGAGATCATGAGTTCTCGTGTCTAATGTTAATTGGCACTTTTATCTTCTTCCATACTATTACAAGGACCTTTGAACATTTTCATTCTCGTTCCATTTAACTCCCCTTCTGATTTATATGTGCTTCTAAGATATTTTATGTTTCTTAGACCCCAGCAAGCATTGTTATATTGTATCTCTGTTCTTCAGTTCTGTAATCTGTCATCTTCAACCATTTTGCTTTTCCACAAAGAACACCCTTTAGTTTTTGTGCTGGTAAAAGTTCCTGAATCTATATTAATTTATTTTTGTTTGTTTTTGTTGTTGTTGTTGTTGTTTTGTTTGAGACAGAGTTTCTCTGTGTAGCCCTGGCTGTCCTGGAACTTGCTCTGTAGATCAGGCTGGTCTCAAACTCACAGAGATCCACCTGCCTCTGCCTACTGAGTGCTGGGATTAAGGGCATATGCCACCACCGCCTGGCCTATTCATTTCTTTTTAAATATTAGAGGTTATTTGTAACGAGAGCCTCAGTGGTCTATATATATATAAATTTATTAAGGGGTTCTGTGGGGAAAACAGACTCACTGATACAAAATGAAGTGAAATTGTTGCCTGGTCTACCAGGGAAAGATGGAGAAAGCTCCAGGCCAAGTTGCCAAACCATTCGCAAGGAAGCCTTCCATGTCCAAGAGAGAGCTCGTGACCCCCCTCCCACTTCCCTTTTAAGAGGTCATGTAGGCAGGCAAAAAGGACCACCTCTATCAGGGCAGATAGTCCAAGTTCATGGGTGGAGCAAATTCCCAGTATACTTCCCCTTTTGTCTAAATAAGAAGGTTCTAAACCTAATACAAAACTATGTACAATAAGAATGATTATCAAGTATTGTCTAGGAGAAAGGAAGGGTAATAACAAACAAAAAGCGGAACTACAACCAACAAGAACAATGTCAAGTAAGAAACATACTGAATGTCCAGATCATAGGTAAATGGCAAATTACAGAGATTACTTCAAAAGCTGTCCCATCCTGAAGAATCTAAATCTAGTACCTAATATTGCTCTCAGCTAAGATACAAAATGATCTTAACTGTAACTATCTAGTCTTCAACCCCATCAAAGACCTGAGAAGTAAAATAATATTACCGGAGTAAACAGGAAATGTAAGCAAGCAACTTCTGAAAAAGTGCAAGAAAAGACAGAGAGAGCTGGCTGCCTGGACAGTCACCCAGTGTTTCTCTGCAACATTGGGGCATCCGCTTTTGGCTAGATTTAACCGAACACAGGTAACGCCACAAAGCCACGTGGCAAAACATAGATGAATAGAAATGGGTTGAATTAAGTTGTAAGAGCTAGTTAATGGTAAGCCTGAGCTATAGGCCAAACAGTTCGTAAGTAATATTAAGCCTCTGAGTGAACGGCAGCTGCGGGACTGGGCAGGACCAAGAATCTTCTGGCTACAGTCATTTTCACTGGGTGTAGACTTCGAGGTTGATAGCTAGTTTCTTTTGTCCCCTGAGTTGTTTAAGTTTCACTAATTTCTACTTTTCCTTGTTTCTGTCTGTTAAAGCGGTGGTGGCTATCTGTGATTTCTTTCCTATTTAGGTTTGGTTTTATCTATTTTACTGTAATGGACTTGAATGTGGCTTTAAAAAAAAAAATGTGTCCTGCCTCTGGCTCTCTGGGCTTTTAGAATGTGTCACTCGATGCCTTCAGTCACTGTTGGCAGGGTCTCAACCGTTTTCTTTTCAACTGTTGTCGCTCCCCTGTTCTCTCTCACTTCCTTCTGAAATCTCAGTTTTCATCTTTCTCACGTCTCATTTGCCTGGTAGCAGTTTCCCATCATGTTGTTACTCTGTGTCTATCCTGATGTGTTTTCTTTGGACCTACACCTCCCTCCCTCCCTCCAGCTGTGTCTTACCTGTCAAGCTCCTACATCCAGCCACTTTGTTTTGTTGTTGTTTGTTGTTTTTGAGACAGGCTCTCTTTATGTAGCCCTTGTTGGCATGGAACTTGCTGTGTAGACCAGGCTGACCTCACCATCACAAAGACCCATCTGCCTCTGCCACCACACCCAGCTAAAGGTTTGTAGTGTTATTTTTCAGTTCTAAGTTTCTATTTGGCTAGGTTATCAAATTACTGTCTTTTTATAGATTTTCAGTTCTCTATTTCTTATCATGTATTTCATCTCATTTAGTAAACATAATATGAAATTCTTTACACTTACTTATTTTATGAGTATTTATGTGTATGCATGGGCACATGCTAAGCACACATGGAAGTTAGAGGACAACTTTTGGGAGTCAGTTATCTCCTTCCACCATGTGGGTCCCAAGTTATCATGGCTTAGTGGTAAGTATCCTTACCCATTGAGCCATCTCACTAACCCAACCATAATTATTTTCAAGTCTTTTCTGCTAACTCCAAATTACTGTAGTTTCTGGGACTTTTTTTTATTATGGTTGTTTCTGCTGAATCACTTCCATATTGTCTTATTTCCATGTGTCCTTGGTTATTTTTATGTATGCTGAGATTGTATGTGAAAATTGTTAGTAGAAGTAATGAGAGGCTTATTTGGATGTTATGGGATGTTATTATATTTCTCCGGAGAGTATTTACATTGCTTCTGCAAGGCACCTGGGAGCCATAGCAGTCTGGGATCACCTCATTCTAATTTGATGAATTAAGTTAATTGAATGTTGGCTGAGGCTTTGCAAAACCCCATCTGCTTCCAATCCATCCAGTCCTAAGGTTCCATCCTATGGAGGTCCTGGCCCAAGACTGGAGGTTACAGGCACTCCCTCATTTGGTAGGCACCGTATTCCAGCTTTTCTCCACGGAGGCATGCTGAGCTGTTGAGCTGCATTGTGATTTCTCATTTCCTGAGCTGTCTTTTCCAGAAGGAGTAAATGTCCCATCTACTGAGCTGGCTGCCCCGAGTGCCATCATTCCCCAGATCCTTTTCTGGTGGCTCTTCATAATCTCTGATGCTTTCAGGAAGATTTCATTTTCAGTTTTTCTGCTTTTCTTGTTGCTGCCAGCCAGCAGGAACACAGACAGGTCTGATGTCTTTAGTCTGCCCTGACCAGATGGTGGGGGATGTCAATCAAGATGCAGCCAGGTGTGCGTGCAGCTGCACATGTGGGAGTCATAGATGCTGGGTTAGGTGGGCAGGAGGGCCTGGTACCGCTGGTTGTCAGTACAAGAAACAGAAAAGGAAGCACGAACTTTTAAAACACAACATCTCAACTTTCAGTACTGGTGCAAACAAACAAACAAACAAAAAAACCCTCTCCGGTCAGGTGTGATGACCTGACCTGACCACACCTATAAAGCCAGCAAGCACTTGCCAGATTGAAGCAGGATAGTGGAGTCAAGGCCAACCTGGGCTATACAGTGAGACCCTCTCTCAGACCAACGACTAAACAACAACATCAAAATGACTATTACTTAGTCAAAAGAAACCAGAAAAACACTTGGGGTCCATCCCCCGTCCAAGACACCAGTTTAAAGTTTACAAAGCACAGGCTGAGGTGCAGGGAGAAATGGGGGCAAGGGAACTCCTTCCTATTAAATTCCAGCCTCCCGGTAGTCGGGGATGACTTGAGTAAACACCAGCCCCTCCCCATGCAAAGTATAGTTTTTAAGTTAATTTATATCTTTACTGAAATCTCTTTAAAATGCCAAAGGGCCGGGGGGTGGATTCCATTCATAACACCAACGGCATTTCTGAAAAATCCTCTTTGCTTGTCTCTTTCGCAAACCTTCCTAATGACAGTCTGCTATCTACTCCACCTCCTGAGTCTGTCTCCGGAATTCCCACCACCCCATAATTGAGCACCCCCTGGCTTTGTCTCCTTTATCCTCCCTCTGGCCTTCTGACCTCGTCTGCTTCCTTCAGAAGAGAGCGTTCCTTAGGTGGCCCTGCCAAGCCATCCCACCCACAGAATGGCATCTTTCAAAACTCCCTTCCCGAGTTTCTATATTCTGCAGAAATGTACCAGAATTTAGCTGGCAGAGACTAAGCCCGCCCTCACAGGAAGTGGGGGTGAGGACACTGTTGTAAATATTCTAGAATGCCTGCTTTTTTCCTGTTCCACAGCTGTGGCATCTGGGGTGATGCCGCGACTGATTCCGTTTCAAAGGAGGGAAGAGCCCATTTCTAGGAAGTTTTGGCACCCAAGTTGAGTCCTTAGTGGCTACCATTTCCCTGTGATTCCTATTGATAGGTCAAGGTCACCTCCAAAATCATCACACACCCTTTCTCCCTCCCGCAACCAGGCAAAACTGGGAGGGAAGGGTGATTCCAAGAGAAATCAAACTCAGATTTTCCCTGATTTGTCTAATAATAGAAAGTTGGCAAAGCATGTCACAGCATACAAAGTATTTGATAAAAATAACGTCTGTTTGGCTTGGGAGTAAAGCGGGAGGAGCATGGAAATGTAATTTATTCCTGCCTTGTGTGTTCTCATCCTAGAAGACCCATTCAGTCTCTCTCCTTAATTAGAGGTGTTTCAAATGTTGCCCTCTGCGGTCACAATGGCTTCTTCTCCCAAGGACTGTTGGAGGAGGCTGCCAGGCAAGGAAGGCATAGACGAGGCGCTGGCTCTTCACTATACCCCCTTCGCTCCCTGCCACCCCCAGGACATAGTGGCAGGACTTCTTGTGCCAGCGAATGAGCTGGTGGAGATCTGGGAGACGCTATTCCCAACAGGAACAGGACGTGGTACTGTCTCATGGGATGGGGGCAGTTGGTCAATGGCTGGGTGTTCCCCTTTTCCTGCTGGGTGCACCTGTGTGTCTTAGAGTCCTTGAAATTAGAAGGTTAGATTGTGCAGCCTGTAGTCCTTCAGGGGGGTCCTGAATCTTTAGAGCCCCACTCTCAGTGGGGCCCCTTCAACTGTGCACACTGGAATGAGGCTGAAGGGTCTGGGGGAACCTCACATGACTCAGTGTGGAGTCCATTGGTAGATGGATGGATTTAGTTATGGTGAGACAGCCTTAACAGAGTCTACAGTTTAACTGTTTTTAAATGTGCATTCACAGAATTATGCAGCCATCACCATCCTCCATCTCCACAAGTCTTTCATCGTTGCTGACTGAAACTCCCTACCTGCCGACAGTAACTGCTCAGTCCACCTAACCCCTTAGCTCCAGGCAGCCGCCATTCCCCTTGGATCCCTCTGGGTAGTCAGGAAAATGGAACCAAGTAGTATTTATCCTTCTGTGTCTGGCTTATTCCTCTTAACATGATGTCCTCAAGGTTCACCCATATGGAAGCATGGGTGAACCTTTTTTTTTTTTTTTTTTTTTTTTAATTTTCAAAACAGGGTTTCTCTGTGTAGTTTTGGTGCCTGTCCTGGATATCACTCTGTAGACCAGGCTGGCCTCAAACTCACAGAGATCGGCCTGGCTTTGCTTCCCGAGTGCTGGCATTAAAGGCGTGCGCCGCTGGTGCCGGCGCCGGTGCGGGGCAAATTTCCTTCCTTCTTAAGGCTGAGTCATACTCCACAGTATGCAACACTAGCTCTTATTTAGCCAGTCATCCAGCAATGGATGCTTGGGTTGCTTCTATCTGTTGACTGTGATGAATAATTATGACAAATAATAATAATATAATTATTCATTATGACAAATTATAACAAACGCACATGCTTCTACCCATCACCTCCCTTTCCCCTCATCCCCATCCTTTCTTCTCCCTCACTTCTCTGCCAGTCGTTTTTTGGGCAATCTTAGGCAAGCTTCTTAAGCTTGGGGTCTCTAAGCTGGACTCCAGCAGGGCAATTTCTGCACATCTCCCCGATGGGCCTATGAGAGGACATAATGTATGTCTAGTGCTGAGCACAGTGCACAGCTCACCGGGAACATCATGTACAGGTTAGCGCTCATTACTTCTTCTTCTTAAGTTGATCTTAGAATCCATCTTGATTTTTAAATTACATTTATTTAATTGGGGGGCGGGGCTTGTATAACCCACAGCATATGTGTAGAGGTCAGAGGACAACTTGTGGGAGTCAGTTCTCTCCTTCCACCACGTGGGTCCCAGGGATGGAACTCAGGTTGTCAAGCTTGGTGGCAAGTGCTTTTACCCACTGAACCACCTCACAAGCCTTGTCTTAATTTTAACACCTATAAAATTTGAATGAAGAAACATGGTAAGTCTTAAAGCCTTCTCGTTTGGACAAGAATTCCAAAGCCATGGTATCATCAGTAGGCCACCTATTTGACCCAGCACACATCAAATGGGGCCCTAGCCCCTCCTCTGCACCTGGACTGGATCTTTGCCAATGATGATCATCTCCAGTTCCCTGGTTTGTATCAGGCAGATACAGTTTAAAGGTTGGCTTACCTTGTTAAAGGGTAAAGGCAAATACATTAAAGAGCCGGTTGGTTTTCAGGTGGACCACTAGGGGGCACCCTCAACACAGCCATGAGCATCTGTGTGCCACAAAAGGGCTCTGAAGTTGAAAGCTGAGTGACCTGCTTGAATAGTGAAGAGAGCGTGGAGACGGCCAGCCACTTTTCTTTCTGAAGATCCTCAAAGTGATAGAATTTTGAGGTCTAAGTAGACCTCACTCTTGCAAGCTAGAGCCAGGCTTCTCAAAGTGGGGTCCCAAGACCAGCAGTGTGAGCACCCAGCCACCACCAGTAAGAAGCTTAGGGAATCCATTTCTAGGCCCCGAGGCATACTGTGGGATCTGTAGCTCTGGGTCCAGTGATCTCTGGTCCTGTTGTTTATTGTTTGGGTTTTGTTACGTTTTGGAGACAGGGTCTCCATACATAGTTCAAATTGTCCTCGAACTTACGATCCTCTGACTCAGCTTTCTAACAGAATTTATAGGTGTGTTTCACCATGCCCCCACCCTGACCCCTGGACACATACCATTTTGTTTATTTGAGACAGAGTGTCATTCTGTAGTCCAGGCTTGTCTGGAACTTGCAGTGATGCCCCTGCCTCTGCCTCCCAAGTATTGAGATCACAAGCTTATGTCACCGATTTCAGCTAAAATAATAAAAATAAAATAAAATAAAATAAAAATAAGATCTTGCTACATAACCCAGGCTGGCCTTGAACTCACAAATATCCTCCTACCTCAGCCTCTGGAGTGTTGGGATTACAGGAGTGAGCCCCACATCTGCCATCTGTTTTCACAGCTGCTCCCCATCCCCCGCGAGGGTAAAGTAGGCTCACGGTCTAGAACCACTGCTTCCAACTTGAGGACACCCTCCTGTGTATTCATTGGTGATGAAACCGTGCTGGTATTTGATCTGTTCACACTTCTGCCAAGAGGTGAAATGGAAGAGCCCTCATCCTCCATGCCAACATCTTCTCGGAGTCGTTTATCTGAGGATACCCGAGGGTGCTGAAGTCAGTCATTCTACATGCACTGTGTCGTCTCAGGGCTCTCTGCCGGACCAGGGGCTGAGGGAAAAACACAAAGCATGCAGGGGTCATTTTCATGGCTTCCAAAGCACCTCGGAAGGCAGCTGTTGGGAAGACCAGAGGGGAGTAGGGCGGTGAGCAGGTGTCACCAAGAGCCAGGACATAGGAAGGGTAGAACCTGCTTGAGAGTGCCAAAGGAGAGGAGGAAGTACGGATAGTGCTGAGGGTGCTGGGAAGTAAGTGACCAATCACGGAGCATGTAGCTAGGCTGGCTACAGAGAAGGCCCCGAAGAGTGTTTGCTGCCAGTGAGATGAATAAATGTGCTGGAGAAGAAGGCACATTTCAGCTGAGCCTAGCACTCAAAGGCAAGGCTGCTGTCTGGCAGGCTGCTCTGACTCGTGTTAGTTGTGGGATATGCCACAGGCAAGGGTGACCACAGATCCTGCACTTGAATGGGCCATAATTTGCCTGTGGGCTTGTCCGCATGCCGTCTAATCTAGAGCTCGCTCCTGCGGCTTCCATCACTGCTCCTGGTGCAGACAACTCCTCTGGCAGAGCGCTCTGTCCTAGGCAGCTGCAGAGTGTGGCACCTGGCAAGGAGGAGCCCATCTGGTGACAGGATGTTGCTGCACAGGATGCATGCCCACCACAGTGGCTCCTGGATGACTTGAAGATACAGCTGCCGTCAATCAATGCCTTGGTTCTTCCAGACTAACTCAGAGTAGATCGACCCCCAGCTGCAGGGAGGAGTATCTGGGGGGGGGGGTAGCTGGGAGGGGCTCCAGCTGGCCACTTTCACCTGGGATTCTTCCCTGAGCGGAGGAAAGAAGAGAGTTCTGCAAAGTGATGAGGAATGCACTTTCCATTGCTGTGGGCCTTTCTTTTCTTTTCTTCCTTTCTCTTCCTTCCTTCCTTCCTTCCTTCCTTCCTTCCTTCCTTCCTTTCTCTCTCTTTTTTTATTAAATCTGTTCATTTATTTTACACCTCAACCGCAGTTTCCCCTCCCTCCTCTCCTCCCATTCCGTCCCCCACCTCCTTTCTGCCCCTCCCTCAAATCCACTCCTCCTCTGTTTCTTTTCAGAAGGGGCAGGCCTCTTATGGATATCAACGAAGCACGGCATATCTAGTTGAGGTAGAACTAAGCTCCTCCCCTCGTATTAAGGCTCGGTAAGGCAATCCAGTGTGAGGAATAGGTTCCCAAAAGCCAGCCAAAGCCTTAGTGACAGCCCTTGCTTCCACTGCTAGGAGTTCCACAAGTAGACTAAGCTACACAACTGTCATGCATATGTAGAGGGTCTGGGCTGATCTTATACAGACTTCCTAGCTGTTGGTCCAGACTCTGTGAGCTCCTGTGAGACCAGGTTGTTTCTGTGATTCCCCTTGTGATGTCCTTGACCCCCCCCCCCCCCCCCGCTTGTACAATCCTTTCTCCTTCTCTTCAACAGGATTTTCCAAGCTTGGTCCAGTGCTTACTGTGGGGCTCTGCATCTGTTTCCATCAGTTACTGGATGAAGGCTCTCTGATGACAATTGGGGTAGTCAAGCAATCTGATTGGAGGAGATGGCCATTTCAGGCATCCTCTCCAGTATTGCTTTAAGTCTTAGCAGGGTCATCCTTGTAGATTTGTGAGATTTTCCCCTTGCACCAGGTTTCTACCTTGCCCCCAAATGCCCCCAATATCAAGACTCTCCCCCTCCATCCACCCCCAAGCCGATCCCTCATGTTCTCATTCCACCCACCCCCAGTCTACCAAGGAGATCTCCTCTATTTTCCCTTCCCAGGGAAATCCATGCATTCCCCTTTGGGCCCTCCTTGTTACCTAGCCTCTCTGGGGCTGTGGATTGCAGCATGGTTATCCTTTACTTTACAGCTAATATCTACTTATGAGTGAGTACATACAATGTTTGTCTTTCTGGGTCTGGGTTACCTCACTCAGGATGATTTTTTTTTTAGTGCCACCCAACTGTCTTCAAATTTCCTGATGTCATTGTTTTTAACAGCTGAGTAACATTCCATTGTGTAAATGTACCACATTTTCTTTATCCACTCTTCAGTTGAGGGGCATCTAGGTTGTTTCCAGGTTCTGGCTATTTCAAATAACCCTTCTGTGAACAGAGTTGAACAAGTGTTTTTGTGGAATGGTTGAGCATCCTTTGGGTATATGCCCAAGAGTGGTTGATTTGGGGTGGTGGTGGTCTTGTGGTAGATTGAGTCCCAATTTTCTAAGAAACTGCCATATTGATTCCCAAAGTGGCTGTACAAGTTTGCACTCCAAACAGCAGTGGAGGAGTGTTCCCCTTGCTCACATCTTCTCCAGCATGGGACCTCATGAAACTGAAAAGCTTCTGTAAGGCAAAGGCCATTGTCAATAGGACAAAACAGGACCCTACAAACTGGGAAAAGATCTTCACTAGCCCCACATCTGACAGAGGGCTCCATCCAAAATATATGAAGAACTCAAGAGACTAGATATAAAAAAAAAACCCAAATAATCCAATTAAAAATGTATCTAAACAGAGAATTCTCAACAGAAGAATCTCAAATGACTGAGATACACTTAAAGAATTGTTCAACATCCTTAGCCATCAGGGAAATGCAATTCAAAATGACTCAGAGATTCCATCTTGTACCTGTCAGAATGGCTAAGATCAAAAACACTGATGGCAGCTGTGGACATTTCTTAGCTGCTGGGCTACCATGAGGTATTTTGTTTTGTGGAAGTGTTTGTGTATGTTGGGTATGCATGTATATATTCACATGTGAGTGAATACATATGTGTATAGAGGCTAGGCTGGAGAT